>PVKE010035094.1:6836-17149 GCA_004027555.1 Craseonycteris thonglongyai | reverse complement strand
AAAAAAAAAAAAAAAAAAATAAGATGTTTACTGCCTGAATACTCACAGCTCTTTTCTCCTTGTGGACTGAGGAGGGCCCTTAGGGAATAGCTACGGTATCTAAATGGGGGTACATTTTGTTCTGAGTTTATAGTTGTTATATGCAGGAAGGTGTTCGAGGGCAGTTCTCCATGATGTTTCTACACATTTTATGACCATCCCAGACAATTTTTATAGGGATGTTTGAATAGAACTCAGCCTTGAAAAATAGATGTAGCAGGGTTTCAATGAAACTTTATTTATAAAAACACATGCTGTGCTACCACCAAGAGCTCAGAGGGTGGGCTTCCTCCAATGCCAAGGGCCCAGAAGGTGACATTTCAAGCTACAGACTATTTTGAGTTGAACTGTGTCTCACAAAAAGATGTTCTATCTCCCAGTATCCATGAAATGTGACCATTTAAAAATAATCTTTACAGATGTAATCAAGTTAAAATGAAGTCATACTGGATTCGCATAAAACCTAACTCTAATACGTGTTTTCTGTATAAAAAGTCCATGTAGAGACACAGACTCACAAAGGAAAGATGGCCATGTGAAGACAGGAAGAAATCGAAGTGATACAGCTACAAACTAGAGAACACCAAGAATTGCTGGCAACCACCGGAGTCTAAGAAAAGGAATGGAAGAATTCTTCACTAGAACCTTCAGAGATTAACAGAGCCCTGCCAACTCCCCTCCATTTTGGATTTATAGCCTCCAACACTGAGAGAATAAAGTTCTACTGTGTAAAAATAGAAGAAAACAGAAGGCAAGTGAAGTTGGTCAGACTTGGAGTAGCATCATTCTCTCAGAATTCAGTGGACTTTCTCCAAATGAGGATTAGTATTTAATCTCCCAACAAATTTTGGGAGATTCTCAGCCTTTTTCTTTTTTCTTTCTGGAACTCCAATAAGAGGTATTTTAGACCCTTTTAACTATTCTCCATGGCTTTAAATTTCTTCGTTTATATTTTTTAATTTCTTTGTTTTCCTGAGCTTTATTCTGGACAATTTCTTCAAATCCATAATTTATTTTAAGTTTTTCTTTGTCCAAATCTAATCTGTTGTTTAACCTATACATTGAGTTTTAATTTCATTTAAAATTGTTTGTTCATTACTGAAAATTCTCTCAAGATGGTAAGATGGAGCAATTCTAGAGCTATCTCTGTTTGTTTCTGGTTCTAAGGGATCCTGTTCTTTATTGCCTGATGTCTAGTATCTTAAGAACTATTATTAATATTTATCTGTTTTTGATTTTTAGTTGTCCTAGTAGTAAGATAAACATGGTCCCTGTTATTACAACTTAGGAGCAAACATGACCTGGAAGAGAACAATTAGCCTGCTCTTAATAGCAAGCAAATTCCGATAGAGAGTACAGCAAATGAGAAAGTTTAGAATGAAAAGGTGCTCAATGTATTCTAAAAATAAGTAAAAGATGCATTTGAATAACTAAGTGAATAGTGAAAAAGAAGGAGATTGGATCTGATGAGGGTGGAAAGGAATACAGAGCTCTGATCATGCAGAAAATGTCTTCTGTATATTTAATGTATATATTGTTTCTGTAAGTTTGTGACTATTGTATCATCTTTATAAACTGGCCTTTTATTTTTATATATTGTTCTTTAATTCTGCTTGTTCTTTCAACTTTAGTTATCACTCAATCTTAAATTAAAATTGTGACTGCTTTATTTTTGTTGCATTTGACTGGAATCTTCTTACTTTTTTATTTGTAGGATACCTTTATGATTTTGTTTTTACTGTTTTTTTTATATATATAGAGAGAGAGACAGCACTTTGCCAGCATTTATTTTAAAAACAAATCTAATCTCTTTTTTTAAAGGCAAGGTTTATTATATTTCTTTTTTCTCTAAGGACTGATTGATTTTTATTTAATGATTTGTTTTACATTTTTTATCCTATTTTTGTAGTTTGAATCAATTTGCTATTCATTTCATCATTTTTCTCTTGTTAATTTGAGAGCTCAACCACACTTTTCCATTCCCTGAATCATCACCTTACTTTTCTCTTCACTCATAGTCTGTCATCTATTTGCTTGCTATTATTGTAAAATACATTATGGTTTATTTTGTCTATGAAGATGTTCTATTTCTCCACTTAGTTGTTCTATTTTACCCTGCTTCCAGCTCTTATTAGATGAGATCTTTGTAATATCTTAACTTTCTCTTGTCTTCTCTAACTCCCAACTACATAATTCTTAGGTTTTGCTAATAACTTAATATAGCATTTTAATTCTAGATTATAATTAGAATTTATATTGAATATTCTTTGCAAAAACCACTTTGTGTTAGGGTGCTTGTGTTACATTTAAATAACATAAAAATTAATAATATGATTTAATATCATACATGCAATATATAATATACTAACATGACATATTTAAGTATCATTTTCTCAGAAGGTCTAAGAGAATAATTTTTCAGACTTATCCATGTCCTCCATTATTTCTTTCTTCCATGTAGACACCTATGTTGAGGTCTCCATTTTGCTTTGTTTTTTAAGTTTGAATGAAGTTCTTAAGCATTTTCCTCAGTTGGGGTAAGTGAGATGCTGTCTAAATTTTTGCATATATAAAGGTATCTTTTAGGCTCTCTGGTGAATAATTATTTGGTTGGGTGCAGAATTCTTTATAAGGAATTGCAATACTTTACTCCCATTAGGCTCCCATAGTTTATTTTTTGGGGGGGGGGGGGAAATGTCTCAATTTGTCATTGGATTCTTTTTATAAGCAACACCTGCGACAGGAAAGAGGTGGACTTTCAGAGTTTAGATTTATTCCACTGCCTTCTTTCACCACAAGTGTTATGCATGAGAAGTCTTATGCTAACATGAGTCTCTTTCATCTAAGTAACTTATTTTGTTTAAAGGCTGATTTATATATATATATATTTTTCATAATAGTTTGAAAATTATACCAGAATATGACTTTATGTCTTTTTCCCAAAAATCCTGCCTAAACCCCTCAAGTCATTTAATCTGTAGGTTCAAGTTTTCTTCAGTTTAGGTAATTCTTTTCTGATTACATGTTTAAACAACTTCTTATCCTCATGTGCTCTTTTGTCTCCTACTGGAGACTATTAATACTATGATTTTCATGTTGTATTTTCTGACTCTAACTCATCCAGCTCTTATCTTTTCTATCATTCTATCTGGGGTAGACTAAATAATGCCTCCCCTCAAAAATGTCCATGTCATAATTCCTAGAACCTCTGACTACATTACCTTGTAGGTATAATTAAGTTAAGGATCTTGACATTGGAAAATTATGCTGGATTAGAATGCAACGGTTCTCTGTAGGTATCTTCTTTTTTGTAATGGAAGCAGGATATCAGAGAGGAGAGAGGATGCTATGCTGCTGATGTTGAAAGTGGAGAAAGGAGCCATAAGTCAAAGATACCACTAATTTCATTTTACATATAAAGTACCTTATACTCAGAAAGGTTAAGTGATTTTTCTCATAATAACATAGTGAATAAATAACCAAACCAGTTTTAATTTCAAATCTTCAAACTCCAATTTTTATACTCTCTCCACTCAATTATGCAACAGCTTCCCATAATAACCAGCTTTTGGCTGCTTCCAACCATGGCTTTATTGGGTCTATTGCAGATTTCATTTTGTTTTTATTTTATCCTGGACTCTTCTTGTTTAGTAGATGTCCAATCCATTTTTATCTCTTTAAAAATAGATTTTATCCCTTTTCTAAAACCTTACAGCGAATCTATTTTGGGGTTGTTTATCTCTGAGCTCCCACAGTTTTATTCTACTTTAATGTTCAAAAGATTTTCAGTGATCCAGATTATTTTCTTCTGTTTATTCATACTATCTCGAATTCTTGAATTACATGTGGAGCTTTGTTTTTGCTGAAAATGATCTTTGTGTAGGCTATTTATAGTCATATACATATATATTATGAGATGTAGATATCTATAGTTTTTGCTTGTTTGCCTGCTTACTTTCGAGAAATCCACACATGCATAACATGAAAAATCCACCAGCTTACATTAATATTTCAGTGTTTTTGAAAAGGATGGTTGCCACTTGAAGAAACAATATTGTTTTTATTGTCTGTCCCTCAAGTTGCCCAGCTCCATTAACATCCTGTGGTTATTATCATTACTTATTATCATTAATTATTATCATTAATTCTGCTTTCTGAAATTCCCCTTCAAGTAATAGCTGTTGACTTATTTTGCAAATTATATTATTCTCGGTAGATATTTTCAAGTTACCATGATTAAAAAACTACTCAGTACATGCAAAATATCAATTTCCATGACATTTTTTCAAAATGGATATGGTTTATTTTATTAAATTTCCTGCTTGTCTGAATAACTGAGGAATATTCTGTTTGTTCATTTAAACTACTTAGTTTTGAAGTGTTTAGCTTGGAGCAAAAAAGAAACTAAATTAATCAGAATTTCATGGTTCCTGTCCAGTCACTTAATGAAGTGAAATTTATGACCTGTTCTTACATTATACAGATGGTTCTTGCTATGGAAATAAACTCCACATGTGAAAATTTACTTTAAATATATAAGGAAAGAAAAAATGTTTGTCTGTTGTTCCCAAACATTGTTGGTTTGTAAGGTGTCCCCAACCTCTGCTGTCAAATTGTTTTGATTGGTGGTACTTCAGAATAGTTCAAAATAATACCTTTCATAGAAATTTATAATCTGCTAGATTTACTTCATAGATAATAAAGGGATTAAATCTTAGAGATGAGTAATTTTCAACACAGTAATTCAAAGTTATCAAGCCCTTTCTAATTATGTTTGTGCTTCCAAAGAACATTCTAATAATTCATTTAAATAAATTTTTAACCAAGATTCAATTTTGGTGTTTAGGTTCCTCTCTCTTTTTCTTTCAGAGGCATATAAAAAGTGAAATATAGACTCACCAAATTTACTAAGATGCATGACCTGCCAAATGCATGAAGTGGATCACCCAGCAATGTCAGTAAGAGGGATAGGCATGATAAGGATTTTAAGTAGATCTGTTAAAAGATGGGATAAGGTATAAAGGAAAAATAGCAAAAGAGGAATGAAGAGCTGAGAGATAAAGAATAACAAACCTCAGAATGGGAACAAAGTAAGTGATAACATGTTCAATAATATTAATAACAGTGTCTTTGAGAGGCTGCTCCTGTCACACCTAGGGTGACTTGCCTTGTGAATCATTGCCTTAGGCCCAAGCAAACAGGTTCCGTAGAAATGGATGTGCTCAATATCAAAGACATCAAGTACCAATACATTATTTAGAAACTTCTGACACTTAAGTATATTGATGAGGGCAGGGCGCCTTAAATAAGGTGGGAAGACTCTATATAATTAAGAAATTCTTAAGGTCTGTTATAGGATGTTTAACCTTATTATAATTTATAAGAACCTACAAGTCACCTTCCCCACAGAAGTGATTTCCCTATACAAAATTCCAGTATGTGCAGCTTCACTAAATTATGCCCTTTTAAAAACGGTATTGGTTATTTTAAAAATCACTCCTTAGGGATAAATTGAAATAGAGAATTAAAAATTTGAGAATAGAAAATAAAAGTAAAGTAAATAGCAGAGGAGATAAAATATTCCTTTAACAAGATGTAGGAAACTGAAGCTTCTACACAGCTAAGTTGAGATTTAGCAGAACTGCTAGGCCATTTACCATGGGGACAGCTAATAGCTGTGTGGTTGGGAGAAGACCCTCAACAAACAATGCTTAAAATATCCCAAATATCTAAAAAGTTACCCCAGTTATTCACTATTTGTTCATTGTAGAGGTATCATGCCTTTGACCACTGAGACAAGCCCTCTCTACCCATAGGATGTCCATTAGTGAATAAAAATAAGTGCATGCAGCAGAATTGTATAGGTCCTTTCAGCTCTTACCCACTTTTCTTACACTTTTACATTGCCTTTTCTAGTTTCTGAGCTCATTAGGATTTGGTCAACTATTTTCTGGTTTGGCAACATTTTTATTCCTTTATACGAGAGTTTTAGCCGGAAATCTTTCCTCTTTCTGGTGGGTGTGCAAGTCACTCTGTATTTCTGCATCTTGGATAGTTAATCAGGATATAAGAGAAGAAATTTCACAACCGAGACATCAGAAAGGATTTTCTAACTTGGATGTAGGAACAGACACAGAAAAAAATATATCTCTGAATGCATTTTATCTCAAATTTTAGTTCCAACGTGTTTTAGATCCAAAATGTTAAAAACAAAAAAGATGGAAACCACGAGCTGTAGGATGTCATCTGTCTCCCTGATGCCCACAGTCATATATTAACCTCTCAGGACATTAGGTCATAGTCAGGGGAAACCACTGCTCTTTCCTCCCACATCTTCATCATCAGTCCTGCTCTCTACTAAGCTAGAAATAAGAGCTTTGCTGCCTTTGAGAAAAGTGTTGATTTTTTTTTCTTTTTATTAATTTAGAAAGAGCCCTATAAGTTTGTCATTTGATTTAGTTCTCCTTTCCATGATTTATAATTCAAATAAGAAATAATTACAATTTCTGGTCATTTTGTGTATTTCCTCAGCAATATTATGCAACACAACTACTTGTAATTCTTACATGCCATGTAAGAATAATTTATACTTGAAATCAAATATTGATAATGTAACTTTCTAATTATCTTAGCCTTTACTTTTTAAAAATAGACTAAACTAAAACTTAAACAGATGATAATTTTATTTCTTCATAAAACAGTCAAAAAATAATTCTTAGCATTTTTTTAAATGGGAAATTTTTAAGTTATTAAAGGAATGTATTTGCAGAATTTCTGAAACCGAATTTGTAGTTATGTTTACTTGCAGCAGGGGTTGGTTGAAATGGTAAGTAGAAGAAGATAGGTTGGTTAATATTATACTAAAATAATTTCAGTTAAATTGATTTTTATCTACATAGTGTTCTTGAATGTTTAGTAGTTACATAATTTATTTTTTTATAATGAAGTTTAAGATTTTTATATTTATTGTTTTTGACGGAGAGAGACAGAAAGGGGCGGGACCAGAGCAGTCTCCACTGTTGTACATTATCAACCTTCCTTACAGTTTCGTTCCACAGGTGATGCAGGGCTGTGCGGGGCAGGAACTAGGCTGCATGGGAGGCATACCGCTACTGGGGGTCACGTACATGGGAAGCACACCCAGTGCAGGAGCCAAATCAGGTACCTCCTATATCGGAAACTTTCCCCGGTGAGAACCAAACTGGGGGCACACCCCAATTCAGCACATGGGTCTGCATGGGCCAGGGCAAGGGTCAGGATTTGAACCTTAGACCCTGGAGCTGCAAGATAAGCATTCAACCTGCTGAGCCATCCCGGCATCACCTACATAATCTATTAACCCAAGATGTACAACAGAAAACTCATGGGTCTTTGAAACTGCTTTTGAGTCCATGAAGAAACTTGGATAAATTCACCATACATTTAATTCTGCTTCCTGGTGGACAAGCATACTTTCTGAAAACCTAAGGGATACTATGAGCACACACGTTTAGATGTTCAAAGAGAATGGAAGCAATTAAAATGAAGGCATAAGCATTTCTACATTATTTCTAATTTAGGGGAAAAAAATGGATCCAAAAAAAAAGTTTATTAGGGGTGTATTTTTACTCATTGTTTAAATTATTGGACTAATCTCTTTCCATTTCCAATGGTTATTAAACAGACAGGTTCTGCTGACTTAACTAACACATGATAAAATGGCATAAACCTTTGATTACTATAAGACACAGTAGGCAACAAATTCTTTCTCGAAGTACCAAATTAAATAGTACTCCTAGAATTCTTGGGCTTTTCCTTGTATCACTTCCCTTAGCTGTGTTCCTTCCAGGGAGATGTCTTTCTCACACCTCTTGTCTAAAATGGATGGCCATAGATCTCAAATTTGTCTTACCCTGTTTCCCCAAAAATAAGACAGTGTCTTACCCTGTTTCCCCGAAAATAAGACAGTGTCTTATATTAATTTTTGCTCCCAAAGATGTGCTAGGACTTATTTGGGGGGGGGGGGGATGCCTTATATGTATTTCAGCAAGAGGCAAAACTGTAAGTAGGTCTTATTTTCGGGGGATGTCTTACTTTCGGGGAATCACAGTAGAGCCATGGACTTAATAGTTATCATAGAATTAGTAGGCCTTAAGTGATTTTGCTTCTCCCTACCACTCTCATTTCATTCCTTACCATGCTAGGGCCACATACACTTTCTTTTCTTTCCTTGAAAATGTCATTTCCTCACGGGCTTTGTACTCGCTATCCCTTTTGCTTGGAATGCTCTCTGTTTCCAGTTCTTTACACAGTTAGATCCTTCCCATGATGTTGGATTCCAAAAGGCCTTTCATGACCTCCGTATTAAAAGTAGCATCTGCTCACCCAGCAATTGCTTTCTATATCACTATACTGATTTCTTTCCTTTAGAGAAGTTATCAAAATTATTAGTTTAATTGTTTTTATTTTTTGTTGTTTTTTTGCCTTTGCCCACTAAATTGTAAGTCACATGGGAGCAGGATCCTAATCTAGCCTGTTTATGTCTGGCATTTAATAAGTGTTAGCTCTTATGGTAGGCTTTCACTTTACTTCAGTGTCTTTATATGATATAGTCCCTAAATTCTCAGAACTATCATAAAATTATATAAAATACTATTTGGCTGGGTTAGTAGCTACAATTCCAAACCCTAAACTGAACATATCCTAAATCCTTGATTTTGGGTACTGATTTGAGGTTTCGTCTTTCTTATTAGCACTCTCCTGTGAAACACTGGACCCAGGACTACCTTTAATTATCTGTAATTAATAGAGTTCACTTCAGAGTTGAAGCTCATTTCCTATAACTTTCTAATGCCCTGCAGATTTTGCCCCAGGCCTAAGAGAAAAGACATTTGTCACAGGACGAATCCAAGGAAGTCCAGTACATTGAGGAGAGGCTTTTCAGACTATGTCAAGATTCTGATGAGGACGAGGATGTCATCCAAATTAAATAGTACTCCTAGAAAACTCATGTCCATGGTCTCTTCTTCCAGAAATAGCTGGAAGGAGCAGAGTGTTCTGAATTGATTTGGAGCATTCTTTCATATTCTTTATGGGGATAGGAAAACTGTGTTTTTGGCCTCCTCTACTTAGGTATTTGCAAATGCCCACTCATGAAGTCTAGCATTAAATCCATTAATGTTCTAGCCATCTAAGGGGACATTGTAGATTGTTAATCCAGAGACTAACAGTACATATATACCTGAGTCTCATTCCATTTTTTCTCAATTATAAAATCAAAGCCCCTGTGCATATTGATTAAAAAAACAACAACAACACACAATAGATTCTGATGTGAGAGTGTGTGTGTGTATAATTCTACACTGTAGCAGCTGCCAAAAACACCTTTTTATTAACATTTCATTGAAAGAATAGAAGATTAAGATCCAACAATATCTGGAAACTATCTAATTGTTACCAACCAATGTCACCCCAATAAATTTAACAATAAAAAAAAATCCAACAATATGTAGTAAATTAGATACCAGTTGTACATAACTGTTATTAAATTTTGTAAAGGTTCTCTTTTACGTTTTTAGTTAATATAAATAATTGTAAAATTTTCTGTTTCCTGAACTCTTAATACTTTACTCTGTCTTCTAAGTTGGATGTTTTCAGGAGTCTATTTATAAACTAGGACTGCTATACTTTTGCTGGATAAACACAAGAAACCACCCTGCATAAATTGAAGACTGTCAGTAAAATGGTCAATTGGAATGATAACCCAACTGCAGAGGCCAAGAATCATGTTGCTTATCAGATGCGGGGCTGCAAGAAATGAGTGGGAGGTGGGGTGGAAGAAAGAGGATTAAACATGTCTTAAAGTCAGAGAATAAAGAGAAACTAAGATCATTAATGATCTACAAATACAATTAATTATCAATATTTAAGCTCCCTGAATTCCAAAAAATAGAATCAAATGTTGATCTAGTATTGAACATAATCTAAAGTGAATAGATTGGGAAATTTTAGGGAACCATATGACCTCACTTATAGGTGGAATATAAAACTGAAAGTTTCAAAGACACAGAGACCTATGGACACACTCAATAACTTGGTGATTGCCTGAGGGAAGGGGAGGAGGGGGGAGGGAGAGAGGGAGGGGAGATGGGAGAGGGCACCAGCATTATGGACACACTCAATGGTTTGGTTACCTGGAGAGGAGGGAGGAGGGTGGAGGGAGAGTTGTGGGGGGAGGGTGGAGTGGGCACCAGATATATGGTGGTGGAGGGGGACCTGATTCTGGGAGCAGAGGA
>PVKE010035093.1:0-17050 GCA_004027555.1 Craseonycteris thonglongyai | reverse complement strand
CACCTGTTAGAATGGCTATAATCAACAAGACAAGGGATAACAAGTGCTGGAGAGGCTGTGGACAAAAAGGAACCCTCATACACTGCTGGTGGGAATGTAAACTGGTACAACCACTATGGAAGGCTGTATGGAGATTCCTCAAAAAATTACGAATGGAATTACCATATTACCCTGCCATCCCTCTACTGGGCATCTACCCAAAAAACGTGAAAACCTTAATCTTTAAAGGTGTTTGTACCCGCATGTTCATCACAGCACTGTTCACAGTGGCCAGAACATGGACACAACCAAAATGTCCTTTGATAGATGACTGGATAAAGAAGATGTGGTACATTTACACAATGGAATACTACTCAGCGATAAGAATTGATGAAATACAGTCATTTGTGGCAACATGGATGGACCTAGAGACCATCTTATTAAGTGAAATAAGTCAGAATGAAAGAATCCGGAAAAATATGACCTCACTTATAGGTGGAATATAAAACTGAAAGTTACAAAGACACAGAGAACTATGGACACACCCAATAACTTGGTGATTGCCTGAGGGAAGGGGAGGAGGAGGGAGGGATAGAGGGAGGGGAGGTGGGAGAGGGCACCAGCATCATGGACACACTCAATGGTTTGGTGTTTACCTGGAGAGGAGGGAGGAGGGGGGAGGGAGAGTTGTGTGGGGAGGGGGCAGTCGGCACCCGATATATGGGGTTGGAGGGGGACCTGATACTGGGAGCTGGGCACATAATGCGAGGCATGGGTGATGTGATGTGGAGTTGTACATTGGGAAACTGTCTGATTGTTACCAACCAATGTCACCCCATTATTTTTAACAATAAAATATAATAATATTAAAAAAAAAAGAAAAAAAATTATATTATAGAAACACTAAGAGTATTCAAATGAGTTGTCACAAAAAAAAAAAAGTAAATCTCACATCCAGTTGATGCAATAAAACTCTGTAGCCCAAAGACACAATTGACCACTCTCAGCAATATGAATATTCTTGGTCCTGCAAAACATTTGTTCAAAACAACTTACTCTGTTAATTTCTAATACTCTTTCAAATAAAATACACTAATTGTTTTTCTTTTTTTATTTTACATTCAGAGTTAATACTTCTTTTTTCTTGTTCTGGAGTACAGTATACGGTACACATTTTTTTATTATCATCATTTACTTAGAGATCTGCTTCCCACAGTAGATAAAATTCCCTGCAAGCAAGGACTCTCACCATACTTCTCCCTAGCCTCACCACCTAGATAAAACTGGTGTGCAGCAAATGGCCAATAAATATACATTCAATAAACTGTAATGTACCTTAGTGTCCATGCAGATATAATACAATAGTACGGACTCAATTTAAATGCAATAATTGTACCTCATCTCTAGGTTAAATGACTTCTTAATGCACAAAGACTTCTGAGATGACAGAAATTCCAGCATTATTTTTTTACAGTTTCAATTCAACTAATATTATGCTATAATAAATGGAGAAAATACTAATACATTTAAAACCACTAATATTTTCTCAAACATTATATGTATATGCACAAGGAGCCAGACTAAAATGGCAAATGGGGGAAGCCAGGATGGCTCAGTGAGCTAAGCACTCACCTTGCAGCCCTGGGGTCTGAGGATTGAGTCCAGGACCTGGCCCATGTGGATCCATATGCTGAAATGGGGTGTGCTTTCCATGTGAGAGGCCCCCAGTTTGGTTTCCACCTGGTGAACTTCCCATGTGGGAGGCCTCCTGGTTCAGCTCCCAGCTCACAGGGGCAAGCCTCCCATGAAGGAGGCCCCTGGACCAATTTCCACCCTGCCCAGCCCCACCCCATCCCCCCACCCCCCACCCCCAGTCCCCAGCCCCACTCACCTGTGTGGAACAAAATCATGTTGAAAACTAATGCTGTCAACTATGGAGACTACTTTAGGCCCTCCCCCCTTCTCTCTCTTTCTCTCTTTCTCTCTCTCTCTCTCTCTCTCTCTCTCTCTCTCTGCCTTTCGCTCTCACAAAAACAATAAAAATCAACCTTCAAAAATGGCAAATGCATGCCATATGTGCCACCACACTCCTTTTCTATCGTGAAGAGACACTACTAATCATGACACTGATTTCTTCTGAGCTTGGACTCATCCTTAGCATTCTTTTCAGCATGACATTCTAACAGTCACTGCCAACTGACAAGTACTTTGCTATCACTTCACGCTTATCATAATTGACCTAGATCAAGTCCTATGAATTTCCTATCTGCAATATTTTGCCACTTAGTACTTCTTCCAGTGAGGAAAGAAAGCCTATGGGCATCTCGAGGATGTCTTAACCAGAGTTCCAGACTTCCCTTGAGCCAGCTGGGACCCAAGAGCCAGTCTACAGACCACAGTTGATCTGCAATTGATTTTTAACCACTTCATGAGGCCAAAAAAAGAAAAAAGAAAAATAGTCCACACAGTATTCTGAATGGATGCACTAGAATTACCTGGTGAGCTTTTTAAATAGGTAGATCCCAGTCTTGAATCAACATCTCTGGGGATTAAGTCTAGAAACTATGACTATACATATGTATATTATGATGTGCAGTGAGATTTAGATTCTTCTGAATGTTTGTGTCTGTGGGTGTATTTTTAAATATATATACCTGAAACAGAATAATTTTTCTAAAACTATGTCATTTTTGTCTTTCTTAATTCTTAATTTATATAGTTTTGATTTATGAAATACAGGAAATAGTAAATAGAGGCAGTGAGAGTATTATAGATTACTTTTTTTAGTGCCATAGTAGGCAAAATAGAGTTGGAGCTCCTACAGGAGACTTCTTTTTCTAAAGTTTCTGACCTTTTAAGCCCAAGACTCTGAAAAGCACAGGCCTACTTAATGTTACCTACCTCTCACATTAGACAAGTCCGCATATTCAGGATGAAATGATAGATAGAATACTCTTGCCATAAATTTATTTTCATTGAAAACTGCAGAACCTCCTGGAAGATAACAGCCCAAGAGGAAAAAATGTTAAGAGGACAAACGGCTAAGCAGCAAATCCTCTTCCAGGAAATGGTGGAGGATGATTCTGGTGTTTGTCACACTCCTGGTTCTGGTACAGCCCCACATATAGTCTTTAAGTTGAAGAGCCATGCACTAGGGTTATGAGAGGAAAGAAAAGAAAAGGCAGGTTATAAGGTCATGAGTAAGAAGAGCCTACCGGTAGATCTTCATTAAAACCTCTGTAAGATATTACAGTTTGGAAATACCACTAACATAGCACATAAAGTGGGTAGAGGCATTCCCCCTACTTTTCCACATGCCACTAGGTAGTTTGGGCACCTCCGGGTCTTCAGCCTACCATGGGAGTGGCAGCCTGGTGGAAAACAAAGAAGAAGCTGCTCTGGGCGGGGTGAACCCATAGCACTTGGCCAGATAGGGCAGCAGAGGTGAGAAAGGGGATCCAGCAGCAGCAATGACCCCCAGCAAGCACCATGCAGCCCAGCACCATGGCCAGTATGGCTCAGTGCCCAGCGAATGCCACATGGCTCCCCACGAGCACTTAGGAGAGATCTCTCAGAAACACTTGAGCTAAAAAAGAAGAGTTCTTTACAAGGGGCCCAGGACAGGTATCAATAGGCTTTGGCAAGAGCCCAAAAGTTTTGATACATTATCTTACTGTTTCCCCATTTCAAATCTCAGTATAGCCCATAGAGCAAGCAGCCTCTATGCAATGAAAGTATAAGGCAAACTAGCAAATTCTATGGGAGCACTCCCTCCCAGTACTCCAGATTCTGAGTTTCTCTTTTAGTCACATATACACAGGGTCAAACAGGTCCAGGGAAATAAGAAATGACTCTAGTAGAGATAGCATCAAAATTAATTCAAACTAAAATCCAAAAGCCTCAGGGAAGATAATTTTTACAACTATTAAATTTTTATACTAGAAATGAATAGGGGTGGCTGCCTGTCCCTTGGTAATTCTAGATCCAGCATAATCATATATGTAGTATCCCAGTAAGTGTACCAGACAGAGGTCTCACACCTCGGGTCAAAACAATGAGCTGATTTAACCTCCTCCCCTGGCTGTAGCAATTGGTGCAAGAATCAAATTAGCATTCTTCACTAGTTTTTTGTTTCAAACAGCAGCTAAGAGAGATTAGGCTGTTTTTATTATGTTTTTTATTTGTCTCATTGAGCACCAGAAAAAAGTTCATCTGCAGTAGGACAAATGAGGTTGAGACAGAAAGAAGCAAAGAGAAGAGATGGAGAGGAATAGGTACACTGGTGTTTCACCCTAGTTTCTGTCTCTGATGCTGTTAGAACTATCATATTTCTTAAAATAATTCATATGACTACATGAACTATTCTCAGTGCCTGAATAAATTCCCTAATTTGAGTAGGGTTTCTGACACCACAACCAAAAGAATCCAAGACTGAACTATCAGTTAAGATGTTTTTAAATACAAGTACAAAAAATGTACTAATAGTCTCAAATTTTAAGAATATGTATTGTTAGTAACTTGGAGATGGTCTTATTTTTAAAAATGCCAACAGGATCATGTTTCTTTTTCTCCTTCTACTTTGTTACTCTCAGAACTGGATTTTGCCTCAGGCTTGTAGTCTCATGATCACAAGATGGCTGCCACATCACTAGGCATCATATCCTCAGATCACAACATCCAATGCAGCAAAAGAGAAAAGGGTATAAATGGGCTCTGTTACTTAACAGGAAGAAAAATATTTTCCAGAAAAATCCCCAGCAAATTTCCTATTACATCTCATTGGTTAAAATGGACTATGATTGGCTTACACCTCACAATTTTTCTTCACAACTAGGTACTTTGCTAACAGCAATCTATTAACGAAGAAGGAAAATTGACGTTGGACTGAGTATTCAGCAGTGTCTATCCTATCTCTATAGGGATTTGAGGGTCTAGGATTACAACTGTGATTATATTTCAAACTGGATTCTTGAATGATGATGATGATGTGATAGTGATGTTGACCATGATGATGTATTTCTAAAGAGTTATTTTTATTGTTTTGTTTTTGTTGTGTTTGTTTGTTTGTTTGGTTGGTTGGTTTTGGGGGTTTTTTGACAGAGAGACAGACAGACAAAGACAGAGAGAAGTGGGAGGGCCCAGAGCAGTCTCCATAGTTGACAGCATTCGTTTTCCATATAGTTTCACTCCATAGGTGGGCGAGGGCTGCACAGGGAAGGAACTGGGCTGGGAGCCTCCTGCATAGGCTCCGGCAAGAACTGAACTGGGGGCACACCCCAGTTCAGCATATGGGTCTGCCTGGGTAGGAGCTGGGATTCGATCTCCGGGGCTCTGGGGCTGCAAAGCAAGCACTTAACCCACTTAGCCATCCCAGCATCCCATGATGATGTATTTCTAACTCTAGACAAAGCTTTATTTTTTTTAATTTACTTAATCTTTAAAATAATTCACAGCAATCTCACAATATCTAATGAGATAGATGTTATTATTACTACAATCATATTAGACATGAGAAAAGAGGCATCTAGGAACTAAGTAACTCATACAAAGCTGCTTATCTAGAAAATATGGTATTAAAATTTGAACTCAGGATATAAGACTCTGGGGACAAAGTTCTGTTACACTGTATTACCAGAATGTTCTCCTCAAATTAAATCAGGTAACAATAGGAAAATATAAAGTTTTGTGCACAGGAAAAATGCTGTTAAAGTATTATTTCTCCCTAGGCTGACCTTGAAATAATAGATGCTACACTTCAAAAACAAAAGATATATATATTAATTCCAAAATGTAGATTATTCCCATTAACCTCCTTTCTGGTCCTTTCTATACATACAAATGTCAGGGTATAAAATTAGAAAATCTATTGTATGGGGTAAATACAGAACATTTCAATTAATCATTTCCATTTTATTTGACATTAAAGGTGTTTTAAAAATAGATATCTTTATCTCAATGAAAGCAAGACTATTAAATGAAAATAATTTCCCCTGAAGATTGAGAACTCAATAGCACTAAATTAATCAATGAATTTAAAACTACAAAGACTTAAAACCCAGGGAAGATTTTACAGGGTCTTTGCCCAATGAATTTGGATAGTAAGCCTTGGGAGCAGGATAAGAATTATTCTAAAGAGGCGTGAGAAACTAAGATTTAAAAAAAAAAAAAAGGATTCTTACACTGTAAAAAGACAGCTGACATTGAACAGTGTAATATCATTTTCCAAGTAAAGTGCCTTAAAAACAGAGGAGAACAAAGTAAATTTAGATTAAGCCAATCTAAAAGTTAAGTAAACAGAATTTATTAGAATTTAGGAATCTAACTTTCTGTTCTTATTAAAGCTTAATGATTTCAGCTGTTAGTCATACAAGCAAACTTTTTAAAAATGAGTATAATTCTTATCTCATCAGTTTCCCTTTAATTAACTCTCTGGTCTAATGTCAGCCAATTGTTTTCAAATGGTGATTAACTTTCGCTCCACTGTGTGAACAGTGACCAAGCTGTGTCTCTGCAGCAGCTGCCATTTCATACCTGAAGAGGCAAAGGAGATGACTGCCTGCTGAACTGATATAATAACTGAGGAACATGAAAATGAAAATGCCCTTGAAATATTCAACAGACAACATTAATAACTTCTACTTAGCCATCTGAATGATTTTTCCTTTTCCATCTCTAATAGAAAATAAGAAAATGATTACTATCATTTTATCCCTATATCTTAAATAAAATAAATTTGGGACCTAATGTCAAATAACCAAGATTATTCAAGGCACTCTTACTATAGGCAACAAATAATTCAGTTCAGTTCATGTATTAGAAAGTTAGGTAGAGAAACAAAGTTTGCTTAAAGAATCAATTTATGCTTTCATACTAAGCACCTTCATTGTCCAGGCACTGGACTAGGATCAGGGACAGGAATGAAGTAAACCTGGACCTTGACATAAATTAGCTATAGAATCCACCAAAGATCAAGAAACCAAGAAATCCATCTATTACTTAAAACTAATACAAAATTTTACTGTAAATTCAAGAACCTGTGCATTTCATTGACTATGCATAGAATATTTTATATTAAAGTTTTTTATGGGTCTAAAAAATACATTTCCATACACTCACAAGATTTCAGAAAAAATTAAAAATTGCTGAAATCATCTTTTTAACATTTTTAGCAGAAAAACCTAAAACAAGATCTCTTTACTGATTTTTCTAAGACCTCAGTTCTACTCACTACTAAAGATGTAGATGTTTAATTAGTTTACCAACTAATCACCTCAGTATCAGTGTGACAGTTTATCTATTATCTGATAGTTTCTATAAGTCTAGAAGTAGCCAAATGCTGCAGCCACTCATATAGTATTTGAATGACTGGCAACTTTTAATCATCACCCCCAAATTTTAAAGTAGAAATTAAGTATCAAGAAATTCCTTTAACTCAAATCCTTCATATTCTAACTTGATCACTTTCTTCTATTTTTCTGTAATACAAAGAGAATACTGCTTATAATTTTCAATGTCCTGGTTTAAGAGAAACTGGTTTATTAACTAACATGTATAATGTTTTGAAATTTGTGGTAACTCTACCATAATACTAAGATTACATTTACTTATTCAATAATTTTTGGACCTATATGGACCAGATACCATGTTAGAGATTAGGGGTAAATGGTGAGATGAGACAGTCCTATATTCTTGCCACTTTTAGTCTTAGGAGAGAAGCAAAAACATAATCATACAGACATATATAGAACTGTGACAAATTATTTTAAACAGAAAGGACCAAGCATTATAACAGCCTAAAGTAACACATTATGACCTTTTGGAAGAAATGAGAGAAGGCTTCCTTAGACAAATGATATTCAAGTTCAGAAAGGAAGAACTGGTAGAAGAGAAAACCAGAGTATTGATCAGAGCTACTGGATATGCAAAGGCCCTGTGCAAGAGAAATCACAAAGCAGTGTAGTCACGAACCCCTATGAAAATAGTCAAAAGTATTTGTATAATGGTACCTTCATTTCCCACTATGATTTTCTCATGGATGTGCTGTGAAACTTTTCCTCAGAGACAACATGATATGAGATATTGCAACAGATTAAATGCAGGAGCAGACATGAGAATCTACGTATCTTTTATTAAGCTAGATGTTAAAGAAAATTGCAAAAATTGAAAAGCAAAGCCACTCTTCTTACTAGTTTTATTATTTGGAAAAAATATATAGTTAATTTCTTATTTAAGAATAACATAATAACCTATTAATGAAATTTTTTAATGAATAAACACTTTAATTTTTTTAGTTTTTATTTCTAATTATGATAAACATCAATAAATATAATGCACAAAGAATAGCTCATTGTTATCTTCAATACATTTTAAAATAATAAAGAGAGGGGTCCTGAGACCAAAATGTTTGAAACTTGCTAATATTGAAGAAATCAAAAAGGACAGTATAGCTGAAGCAGAGAGAATGAGAGAGACGATCCCTCTTCAAAGTACTGTTTTCTTGTTTTTGGTCTTCGTTTAACCAGGATTCCACTGATTACTTTTAGTTTAGAGAATACCACTCACCTTGTCTGTCACAAATACAAAGATATGAATACACACTTGTGTGTATGTGCATGTGTATATATGAAATAAGAAAGATAAACAGTAGTAGTTCTTTGGTTCCTAGAATCAGGGCTAGCCACACACTTTGCAGAGTCCAGTGCAAACAGAAACGCATGAAGCCCTTTATTCAGAAAGCAGGAAAAGAAGGGCTGTTAAAGGTACTATTTTTTTTCCCTTTCTTCAACAGTTCTCTCTCTCTCTCTCTCTCACACTCTCTCTGTCTCTCTCTTTCTCTCTCACACACAGTCTGTTATTTGTTGCTATTTAATGTCATTCTACAATAAGAAAATTAAAAATTTTAGTTATTAACACACATTCTACTGTACATTTTGATATTTTGCAGTGCCAATTTCAAATGCAAACATAAGAGACTTTAACTCACCAAAATTATACAGTGTATGTCATAGCTCATACATGCATAAGTATGCTGTTTCACCATAATAATGAAAAAGCTGCCACTATTTTTATTTTGGTTCTTGATATACACACATTCTACCCATACTACTTTTAATTTATTAGTGAGTAAGGCAGGACCCAGAGTAAAAGAAACTGTAGGGCACCCTCTTTGCCTTTTCTGCTATGGCATCATTTTAAGCACAAGTAGTTGATGAATACAGGGAGGGCCATGAGTAAGAAACGATAGAACTGTTTAGTCACCCTGTTTCTTAGAACTCTGCTGAGTTTTTTCTGTATTTGTAGCAAGCTCTAGTGCAAATAGAAAGCACAGCATTCTCAGGGTAGTAAGCTAAATAATAACGCCCTCCCCAAGATGTCTACCACCTAATCCCCAAAACATGTGAAAATGTTACTTTACAGGACAAAGAGACATCTTTGTAGGTATGATTTAGGTAAGGATCTTGTGATGGGGCGATTATCCTGAATTAGCAGAGTAGGCCCAGTGTAATCCTTATAAGAGGAAGACAGGAGGATCACAGTTACAGAAGGCAATGTGACAGTGGAAGCAGAGAAATTGAAAATGATACTGCTGGCTATAAAAATAACATAGGATGCGGCCATGAGGCAAGGAATGGGGCAGCCAAAGCTAGAAAAGATGAGGAAATACGTTCTTTCCTACAGCTTCTAAAAAATATATAGTGTATGATTTTAGCCCCACAAGACACGTTTCAGACATAGTTTAAGCCACTAAATTGTCATAACTTGTTATAGGAAATTAACAAACTAAATTTCAAAGGTACCCATTTTAAGTCTGAAAATCCCACACATTGGAGGGTGTTGGGAGTGAGCAACAAATATATGGTGATGGAAAAAGAACTGATTCTGAGTGGTGAGCACATAATGCAATGCATAGACAATGTATTATGAAATTGTACACCTGGAAAAAAAATGTAATTGTTATCAACCAATGTTACCCCGATAAATTTAACAATAAAAATATATCCCACACATTGTGGGTTCACCAGAATTGTATGCTATGCGGCATCACAAAGGCAATATGCAAATGAGACTGAGGAATGGCAGACACATAAATTGCATCTCCTCTGCTCATGAACATGCTCTATGTTCCTATTGAACTTCACTTTAAAACACAGGTTTAAAGATAAAATTCAAAATTTTAAGACAGACAGAACAAAATAGTAAACCAAGTATTGGGCCAGTGAAACCAGTATTGCATAAAATGAATAGTCTCCAAAAGTAAAGCAAATTGACAGGAGTTCAGAAAAATATAGTGCTAACTGCAGCACTTCCCAGTACTCAAATCGATTTGTTTGTTTTTTAATTCAATTTTAGTTTATTTTTGGAATAAAACATATTCTTCCCTGTTTACAAGGTTATTTCTGGGCTACAAAAAATTCTTTATATTTTTCTCTGTTTTACCATGGTTTTCTCCTGTATTTCCCCCATTAAATCTGAGCTTTCATAATCAGACAGACAGAAAGCACACCAATGTTTTTTACCCTTGTACCTGTAGTAGCAACATCACCAAGACATTAACTGAGCCAGGTTTATTAAATCAAATTTGGTTTTTATCATGCAAGTTTCCATGTCCTGCTCCATTATTCTTCCAAACACACATATGCATGCACAGAATTTCCAGGTTTAAAGTAAAAAAATATGTACTCTTTAAATAAAGTAATTGATTATGATGATCACTGTTGTTGAAATAGATTTGAGAAACATTTTCAACAGCCACCCAACTAGATAGTAAAGCCAGCATAAGCTGCATAAAAGTTAGTGTGCTAAGGTCTTCATTTTTCTTTCTTCATAAGAAATTGAGTGTTTGAAGAAAGGGGAATAGATGTTAAATGGAAGTAATTTTTTAAATTATCATAATCTGAAGGAAAGGGAAAATTTTCTTCAAAGACTCGGAGAATGAGCAAAGCCCTGAACCTAATTTAATTGAGGAACAAAAAGAAACATTTCAGAAAACTTTATGGTACTCAGTAGAATGCAAAGAAAAGATGGCCAACAAGGCCAGTGAATCTAAGAAAAAATAAAACAATAAAGCAGAAGAACAGTTAAATGAGAAGACACAAAGATAAAATAAGATTTAAAGGGAGATAAATAAGATCAAAAGATGTTTCAAGGAAACCAAAATTATAATAGCCAAACAAAAAAAAATCTGCATAATATTTTTTAAGAATATGACTGACAACAAAGAAATAAAGTGAAAATGATGTGAACATTAGATGTAGAGAAAAAGAATTAGAACCAATCCAACAATCCTGAGTATTTCCAAGAAACAAGAATATTTTAAATCAAACTAACAACCAAAACCTGAGTTTAAAAATAATGTATGGAGATGCTGAGATGGCTCAGTGGGTTGAGTGCTTGCCTTGCAGCCCAGGGGTCTGAGGATCAAGTCCTGGCCCCAGCCCATGTGGACCCATATGCTGAACTGGGGTGTGCTTCCCATGTGTGAGTCCCCCAGTTCACTTCCTGCCCAGGGTGTGCTTCCCATAGGGGAGGCCATGCAGAGGTCCCAGGCCTGGTTTCCACCCTGCACAGCCCCAGCCAACCTGTGTGAAATGAAACTATGTTGAAAACCAATGATATACAACTACAGAGACTGCTCTGGGTCCTCCCCCTTATCTCTGTCTGTTTCTCTGTCTGTTTCTCTCTCTCTCTCTCTCTCTCTCTCTCTCTCTCTCTCTCTCTCTCTCTCTGCCTCTCTCTCTTTCTCTCTCTGTCACAACAATAAAATAAATCTTTAAAAATAATAATAATAATGTAATGCAAGAAAAGTAACAAAAAGAGACCTCTTTTTAATAACAATTCAGACAATTCTTTTAAGTAGCACAATCAAGAAAAAAACTCTTAAGTAAACCAGAGAAAAACTAAACACATTAATCACTAAGGAACAAAAGACAGATGAACTCTCACATCTCTAAAATTATATAACAGAAACAAAGTGAACCAATATGTATAAAATTTTTAAGGAAATAGAACTATTACCTAATAAGTAGGCCCAGCCAAACAGCATAAATTTTTTAAACAACAAAAGCACTCTCAGATACACAAAAGTTCAAAAATATGAGTATAACCTCTGTACCCTTCCTGAAAATTTCCTACAAATGTCATAATTAAAGTTCAAGGATGGGAAAGTTAGGATATAAATGTTGTACTTTACAATAGTTTGACTAGGTTAAATATAAATAACTTGTTATTTGGAGTAAAAGGTTGAGCACAAATGTCGGAAATAAATGTTAAAAGAAGAGATATAAAAGGCAGCAAGTATCAGGAATGGCTATTTTAGGTTTTATTAGCATTGAGGAGGAATACAATTTTCAGTTACTAGAGAAGATAAAATTAAAGAAAACAGTCCCATTTTATAAGGCTGAGGAAATAAAAAATAAATAAATAAATAAAAAGAGACCTTATAAAATAGTCCAGTGTAAGTATAAAAGGCTTCTATTTTTCTATTGTGATACAAAGTTCTCAAATTGAATTAAAAGGCAATCTAAATATATGCTGCTTCCAAGACATGTACCTAAAATAAAATGCCATTGAAATGTTTTTAAAAGATAAACAAAGATTTATCAAATTGAGGACAAACTGCCTGTAACTACAAATTTAATAGGATCAAGAACTGACTGTTCTGTATTAACACAATTTTACTATTCCAGTAAATTCTTGCCCAGGAAAATAAAGTTTCAAATAACATAACTGTTTCATGAAGTTTTTTAAATCCATTTAACCAAACAGTTTACTATTCAACTTGCCTACCTCTTGGATATTAGGATAAAGAATAACCCTTTTCTCAGAAAAAGATCTTAAAGGCAAACTTCTCTGTTATCAAAAAACAGTTTATTCATCAAGACTTTGCTTGAAAATCTTCACCTTGCTGTGTCTACCAAGCATAAACTATAATATTAAAAACTTGGCACAATACCTCTCAAATCTCTGCATTGAACACCCATCTTAAACCAAACCACAAACTTAAATGTGGTTTTCTTCCATACTGCAATAAGTAATAAACTCATCTTACTTGAACAACGTGCCATATGAATGTCTTTCCTTGAATTGAAAGTTAACAAAATAATCTCAAAAGAATGTTAACACCAAGGACGCCAGGATAGCTCAGTAGTTGAGTGCTTGCCTCTCAATCATGAGGTCGGAGAATCTATTTCTGATCCCCACCCCTGCAAATTCATATGCTAAACTGTGGAGCAATTAGAAATTTCTGAAAAGGCACAGCGGTGAAGGCTCTTGCCTTCCATGTGGGGAACTCCCAGTTCAGTTCCTGCCCCACGCAGCCTCACATCTACCTGTGTGGAATGAAACATGTCACAACTAATGATGTACAACTATGGAGACTGCTCTGGGCCCTACCCCGCTTTTCTCTCTCTCTGACTCTGTCTCTCTGTCTTTGTCTCTCTCTCTCTCTCTCTCTCTCTCTCTCTCTCTCTCTCTCTCTTTCTCTCTCTCCCTGTCTCTCTCTCTGTCTCTCAAACAATAAAATAAATATTTTAAAAAATAGTTGACACCAATTATCAGATAAATCAAATTATAACATAAAAACAAAGCTAGATGTTATTTTATGCTGATAAAAAAATACATAATCCACAGCAAAAATGCAGTCCTAAATCTTTAAGTGCTAAATAACATATTGTCAAATATAAATAAATAAACTTCAAATTGTTAGTAGAATAAATTGACAAATGGTAATGGGAGACCTTACCTTTGACAGATCAAGTAGTCAAAAATGAAAGGAAGACAAATAGCAGACAAACACAAATGAAGAGAAAATTGGAATGATAATTTCAGACAAAATCAATTGAGGACAAAAAGCAATAAACTCATGTACCATTTCTTATTGGGAATCAGAATAATTCAAATAATAATTTTAATTCCATAACTATAGAGTGAACTCTGCAGCCTAGAAAAGAAAATATCTTTCTACGTGTATTAGAGCAATGATTTTTAAAAAATAATAAACTGATACTATATCACTCCATAATAGTGAAATTTCAAATTTCTAAACCAAATACTATTCAAACCACAGTCAATGGTCACAGTGCCATAGAGAAAGAAATTAATCATTTCTTTTAACTAATCTAAATGAAAACGTAAAAAGTCACCTACCTAGCTCTTGGCTTAAAGAGCAAATTAAAACAACAATTATGTGTCATGTAGAAAAAAATTAAGAGAACTACTTATCAAAGCTTATTGGTTGCAGCCAAAGCTATTTTCATCATAACAGCTTACTATTTTTCGGGCATGGTGCTTAAGCACATTACATGCATTTTCTTATTTAATTTTAACATCTCTTTAAGGAAGATAGCATTACTCTCTTTAGTTTATATACACAGAAACTGAGGCTTAGAAACCACAAACTAGTCAAATAAAATTAAATTTGTTTGCAGTAATCTTCTAACATATCATATACATGAAAGTAGAAAAACCATTTATATAACTATTACAATAGGTACCCATAAAGTGCACTTAATAAAATTCTCATTTGTTCCTGATCTTAAAAATGTAAAGCAACTTCATGAACTAGAAATAGTATTATTTATTAGCATTATAAGAATATATTATCTGTCTAAGCCAGGAACAACAGCATACTTAAAAGTGAAACCCAAGAGAAGTTATTTCCCAAAGTGTATTTTATACAAATTTTTTGAAAGTAATATAAAGGATTCTGTACTCACATAAGTTTGAAAAACTTAAATGGTATAAACCAGTGACCCCCAGCCCTTTTGGCACCATGGACGAGTTCTGTGGAAGACAATTTTTCCACGGCAGGGGTAGGAGAAAAGCCTGTTTGGGAGAGGGGAGGATAGTTTTGGGATGATTCAAACACATGACATATATTGTGCACTTTATTTCTTCTATTATTATTATTATTATTACATTGTAATATATAATGAAATAATTATAAAACTCACTTGCCACTATAAGCCTACTACCTCATGCAACTTGATTGTCACTTGTCACTCATTGATAGAATTTTGATATGAGTCTGCAAGCAATTGATTTATTATGATTTCTGCACAGTCAAACCTCTCTGCTAATATTAATCTGTATTTGTAGCTGCTCCCCAGCACTAAAATTACTACCTCAGCACCACATCAGATCATCAGGCAGTAGATTCTCATAAAAAGCACACAGCCTAGCTCTCTCGCATCTGCATTTCACAATAGGGTTCACAGTTTCAAGAGAATCTAATGCTGCCACTGATCTGAAAGGAGGTGGAACTCAGGCAGTAATGAGAGTGACTGGGAGTGACTGTAAATACAGATGCTGCCTCACTAGCTCATTTGCCTGCTGCTCACCTCCATCTGTGCAGCCCAGCTCCTAACATACCATGGACTTGTAGCAGTTCACGGCCAGGGATTAGGGACCGCTGCTGAAAACACTCCTTGTGCATGCACCCACACACAGGCTTACTGAAGGCCCTGAGACTTCCTGCAGTTAAAGAAAAATAAACTTTGTTTAATCTTGTGTTACTCTAACTTACTTGACTACAAAACACTTGTCACAGATATCACCTATTAATAATACTCTACTGAGCACTTTGAGAAAGTCATTCCTATTAAAATAGGAAGACCACAAGGATATCTATAATCATCACATTTAACAGTATTCGAGATCTGTGGCCTACAAAATAAAATAAAACAGAAATGACTCAGGTCATGCACTATGAAAACTCTTGTTAAACATGCACATAAAAATGACTAGAAGAAAATACACCAAAATGATAATAGTAGTGATCTCTGTGTAATCAAAAGACAGCTGATTTTATTTTCTCCCTTATATTTTCTACCATAAGCATGTATTATTTTATAATAAAAATATGTAATTAAAAAAGCATATTTAGACTTTGTCTGAAGAATACAGGCAAGAAGTTTTCCCAAATCAAATTATGAAACTAAAAATAGATATAGTCTATAAAATACTGATAAATGCAGTGTTAAGGACATCTGAGGCTCTCAGCTAAAACCTGTTCAATTGTTCTCTTATTTTGTGTTTAATTTCTGTGTTAGAGTGAGAACAAAGGCTTATCAGCAAAAAGAATTTAGTACAAATATAGAAGAAATAATCTGACACAAATAATCAAGAATTAATCTAAATAGAAAGAAAGCAAAGTCAGCTGAAAAAGGCTGATATCTTAGTAAAGAACAAACCTAGATTAGTCAAATGAATTGAAATTTTCAAAAAAAGAGAGAGAGAGGGGGAAAGAGGAAAAACAAAAAACATATATCTAAAAAGCAAGAACCAAAAAATTTGCCATATTTGGAGCCTGGTATGTTTTTATCCTCATTAATTTTCACATTGTTTCTTTTTCCATTGCCAAATGAATCTTTGTTGGCACTCAAACTATAAAAATATGCACTGATTCCCATTTCCTATATCACTGTCATAACTGGGGTTGGGGTTGTCAATTCTAAAATTAATTAACTACAAATTACTACTTATTTAGAACTAACTGACAGGCCAGAATAAAGTTGGAGTGGAATAGAAGAAAGAGTGGTTTATAAAAGAAAATTAACAATATGATGCTTGCTTTTGATTAAATATAATTGACTTTTGGGTAGGAAAAAAAAATGTTCTTAAAACAATTAGAAAAATATGTTAAAGAAATTTAAGTACTGGTAAAACTGAAAGTTAAAATGGGCCTCTTCCTATTACCAACTTTATCTGAGACCCAAAACATTTAGAAAATAATTGATGACAAGCATTCCCATATTGTAAGTAATTTTGCTAGATCAGCCACATGAAAATTACAAACAATATTTAAAAACAATTTTGCAAACGTTAACACTTCAGCCTCCTAAAACATGTACGAAGAATTTAAGTGAGCGAGAGAGAGCAAGATGGCGGCATGAGAGGAGAACCCAGACACCTACCTGGGATGGGACTTACGAACAAAAAGGAACCCACAGGGGAAACCCTGAGAAGCACCCTCAACTGAGAGAACCACACAACGCAGAACAACACACAAAGGTTAGAGGAAAAAGGGGAGAGCGGGAGAGGGAGGGAGAAGGAGCAGTTTGGGGACAGGAAC
>PVKE010035092.1:0-17063 GCA_004027555.1 Craseonycteris thonglongyai | reverse complement strand
AGAGTTGTGTGGGGAGGGGGGAGTGGGCACCAGATATATCGGGTTGGAGGGGGACCTGATTCTGGGAGCTGGGCACATAATGGGATGCATGGGTGATGTGATGTGGAGTTGTCCATTGGAAAACTGTCTGATTGTTACCAACCAATGTCACCCCATTAAATTTAACAATAAAATATAATAATATTAAAAAATAAATAAAAATAAAAAAATAATAAAAAAAAATAATAAAGTAACTAAGGTAAAAAAGATAACCTGAAGGCAAAATTCTGTACATATACATGTACAAAATTCTCCAATTCCCTTATAAATGCTTATTAGATTGTGGAAAAGGTGACATTTAGATGATGTTCACTGTTTTGAGATGATCGTTGGGACCAAAAAAATTAATATTGAAATTAACATATTGATACTGCAGAGCTATACCCTGGTTGGTTGAGAGTTTATATATCTGTAAAGTTATTTAACCACTTTTGTATTAACTTTACATCATTGATTCTAAAAGCTTTACCAGCCTCTAATAATCTTAGTCGTGATAAATTTAATAAAATTCCTTTTACTTTAAATTAGATTTATTGCAAAATGTTTTAATTACCCATGGATGAAATTCAACTGGCGATGAGAGTCATTCCCAGGTTTGAAATGAACAAATTTGACAATTGAGTGATGACCATGGTTGAGGCGTTTGCTTTCAGAGAAAACAGCAATCTAATTTCATCTGGGAACCGATGCATCATATCCCAGAGTCAGTATTTTCAAACAGTGATAATCCAAGTGAATTGTAGGCTATTTCCCAAGAGAAAAGACTAACGGTACACGCTGCTCTATAAATTTGTAAACACATATATCTTTGTTGCAATTTGACCATCATCTGAAAGTTAACTCCTTGAAATTGAGAATGGAGCTCTCTCTAACCCTGTAGCTTTCACTCTTGGCTGCATATTGGAATAACATGAATAACGTAAAAAATAGATAGATAGATAGATAGATAGATAGATAGATAGATAGATAGATAGATAGATAGATAGATAGACAGACAGACAGACAGATATCGGGATCCTGTTCCCTCCCCCATGCTAATCTAATTTTCCTGGAGTGTGGTCTGAGGAGCAAGAGTCTTAGATGCTCCCCAGGCAATTCTAATGTGCAGACAATTGAAACTGTCTGCTGTTTTCTTAATGATTCTTTGAAAGCTCAGATTTTTTTTTCACTTTTTAACAATTTCCTGAAGTTATGAAAACCTTATTAGAATATAACACTGGTGTAAGGAGAAAAATAAAATGCCAGAGGGAATAAAAACAAACAGACAAATAATGCAAGGACAAAACAAGTAGTTTTTTTAGGAAGTAGGAGAGCACTTTATGGAGAACATTATTACTTAGGGAAATTATTTAAAGGCTTTTAGATGGATAAAGTGGAACCAGTGCCTACTCTGTATGGGAAATGTTGAGTCTAGAGGAGGTTGGAATTATTCAGCACAATATGGTAAGATGTTTCTTTTTGGCAGAGAAGCTATTTTCTATTGGTTTTGTTGTTTGATTGGTTGGCCAACAGGTTTAGTTTTCATAAACTGAACATTTTTGCTGATTCTCTGTCAAGTGAATGATTGTTTGTTTGTTTGTTTGGTTGGTTGGTTGGTTGGTTGATTTGGGGTGGAGGGAGAAGATATTGGAAGATGGCCTTAGAATGGCCTCCATAGACATACAAATATGGCAGATCCTAAGATCTAGAGAGAAATGGCCAGTGAGAGGCTTCTGTTGCAGGGTTTGCTTACTAGAGCTTTGAAATAGCACCATCAAGTATCTTTCTTAACTGTGCTGTAATTTCCTCCTCAGGAGGAAGAGAAAAAATCCTTTTAAATTTATTGAGGTTTTTGTTTGTTTGTTTGTTTTTTCCTTCTCTTGGTGAATGACAGTATAGTATGGCCCTCTGAATTTGAATAGCCACTTAGTATATTGTCTAAGAAACCCATGGGTCAAAGAAGGAATCAAAAGGGAAATTAGAAAGTATTTTGAAGAGAATGAAAATGAAAACACATTTCAAAATCAATGGAATAATACTGGAGCTGTACTTAGGGAAATTTGGCATGTTATATTATAGTTACTTTTTTAGTAGATGTATTTCCCATCTCTTCCATTGTGTTTCTCTTGCATTATTTTTTTTCTGCCCATGTGAGGATGGAAACTATGATTTGATTTTCTTTGTCTTACTACTATTTACCATAATATGCCCACTAAACAAACATGTATCGAGAGATTACCATTGGCCTTATAACACTGTCTCAAAGTAAGTTTGATAAATTTATTGTGAATAAATAATATGAAAATTTGGCTTGAAGAGAGGGAAACAAAGGAGATGGTAGCTTGATTGTTCAGATAGCTATGCAAAATCAAAACATTTCATATTCAGTTTTATTCTACTCATAATCTTTTTTTAAAACATGTTTTTGAAGATTTATTTTTATTGTTTTTGACAAAAAGAGAGAGACCGATAAGGGGGAGGGCCCAGAGCCATATCCATAGTTGAACGTCATCAGTTTTCCACATAGTTTTCATTCCACAGGTGGGCGTGGGACTGCGCAGGGCAGGAACTGTGCTGGGGTCTTACCCTGGTGAGAGCTGAACTATGGGCACACCCCAGTTCAGCATATGGGTCCACATGAGCTGGGGCAGGGATTTGATCCTTATACCCTGGGGCTGCCAAGCCAGCACTCAACTGCTAAACCATCCTCAACTCCCTCCACTCATAATCTTGATCCTAATTGTCCTCTCTTTTGAAAGATCAAGTCAGAGAATTACAAATCTAACCTGGTCACATCTAATACTCAACTATCTGGCGTTTCCAACAAGATCTTGTCCAGCTTCCTCTGAATACCTCCAATAAGACTATCCAATATCTCTGTGAATTTTTAGATTCATAGTAACACAATGCTTGATTTACCTTTCTAAACTGATTTGTAATTCTGGTGAAGTTAGGATGGGAGCATGGGCACTGAGTTTGACTTGAAGTCTTTCCAGCTCAAGGGGTCTGCCTTCATAACTAGGGGTAGTTTATAGAAAGGCAGAACTATCTTCTCTCAGTTACTTCAGCCTCAGAAGAACTGGGGCATTTCCCCAAAATGCCTTTTTCCTCCCGTTGTAACTTATTAGAGAACAACATATTTGGGTATATCACCTTGAACATGTGTTTCTATCTTCTACACACTCTTTTAAAATATATATATATATATATATATATATATATATATATATATATATATATATAATTTATTTATTTATTTATTTATTTATTTTTGACAGAGAGAGATACAGAAACAGAGACAGAGAGAGAACTGAACTGGGGGAGCTCCCAGTTCAGCACATGGTTCCGCACTGGCTGGGGCCGGGATTCGATCCCTGGTCCCCGGCGCTTCAAAGCGAGTGCTGAACCCACTGAGCCATCCCGGCTTCCCCTTCTACACACTCTTGACAGGCAGACTCCATGAATGTACACAGCTGAAAGCAATCCTTCTTTTTATAGGCCTACATTAACCTCTTTCAAAGGTGAAGCAATGCCCAATAACCATGAAAAAATCATTCTGATTACGTTCCCACTTCTTCTGTATTGTTTAGTGGACTCTGCTCAGACTTCCTCGGGACTTCAGAATTGCATACACTATCCAAGGGCTTATATAAGAGAAAGATGGTACTTGCAGTTTTATTTCCCTTGCCTTTCTGATGATTCCTTCCATTTGGATGGCATTGTTGTCTGCATTCCAGAATATATTTTGCCAATATTTTTGAAGAACTATCAACCATTGCGCTACATCCTGTTTTGGAGCTAAAACAGAGCACAACATTTATCATAATTTAAATATGATTTTGGAATCTAATTTTTCCAAGATACATTACTTCAGTTTGCCGCAATAATCAAACCCTGCTCTCATACTCTTTTGTCACTATTGAATGTTTTGCATGATCAGGTGAAGTGTGTTATTTTAAAAAGCCTTTTGTGTTCCATGTCTAGTTAACCTAATATTTTAAATGACATAATGTTAAGCATATAAATTTAGCTCTCTTCTTCAAAGGTAGTGTGTGAATCTTGCTAATTTTTATTAGAACACAATAAACCCTGTCATTGATATAACACTTTAGAACTCTTGGGTAAAATTAACACCTTGTATTTAGAATGACAAGTTAATAATCACTGCCATCTACAGGCAACAACAACAAAAATCTCTGGGTTATACCAACTTGTTTGGTCAAAGGCAATTTCTAATGAAAATAATTATATTTCCAGGGAGCAATACACTCACAGATGAAAACAGACTTGGTTATTTCCTGCCCTCCACATTTGCATTGGAACAAATAGCACCCAGAGCACAGAGAATAATAATATTGAGCAGAAGCAGTTGCACTGGCAACATTGAAATAGCAATCATTACTAGAGAATATACATTGAAAGGCAAGAGGAGATGGGGAATAGCTGTATCTCCCAATAGAATTATTTTAATGTCACCACTCTCAGTTGACAAATCCAATTTATTAATTTCAGCTCTCTCTGTAACTCATCTTGAGCAAATTAGTAAGATAACTTACAACCAGTCACATGCTGAATATCTGTCTGGTACCTATACTCAAATCAAATGTATGTTCTCTATTATTACAGCAAGAAATTTATATGTTTCAATTCATTAAATTTGCATATGTAAATACAGTGTAGAGAAAATACTACCATATATCAACAGGAAATATGTTTTGGCACAATGTTTTCAATTTCACTTATATGTGGAATCTAAAGGAACAAAACAAATGTACAAATAAAACAAAATGGAAACAGTCTCATAGACACAGAGAACAAACTGATGGTTTCCAGAGAGGAGAGGGTATGAGTGAGAAAAGCTGAAGGGAAATAAGAGGTACAAACTTCCAGTTATACAATAACTAAGCCATGGGAATGAAGTGTAATGCACAGGGGAAATTGTCAATAATATCATAATTACTTTCATGGTGACAGGTGGATACTAGATTTATCATGGTGATCACATCATAGGTAAATAAATGTCAAATCACTATGCTGTACACCTGAAACTAATATAATATTGCATGCCAACTATACTTTAATAAAAATTTTTTTTTAAAGAAATAGTATTTTGTAAAAGATGTCCTTGGATGATGGTCTAACTCAGTTGTTTCTCAATGGAGCTGCCATTGGCATCCAGGAAAGACAAGCCCTCGTTATTCTGTGCATTGCAGGATTGTTAGCGTTCTGGACATCCCCCACTAAGTGTCAGTAGAATTTCCCAGTCTTATGATAATAAAAAATGCTCCCATATATTTCAGAATGGTCTCTAGGGCAATAACCCTTCCCTTTCTCCCAATAAAGTACCTTTTTGTAAGATTTCCCAATAGGATTTGAGGGATTTAATAAGTAATTTCCCTATCGTATGGCCCATGATAATTTTTTTTCATTTTACTTTGATCTCCTAAAGACTCTAGGTTTTTTTCTCTGTTTGTTTGTTTTTTATTATTATTAATTTCAGGTGAACAAAACAACATAAGGAGCAGACAACTACACCCATCACAAAGTGATAACCCCATGTGGAAGGCCCTGGTTCGTCCCCGCCCTGCATGGCCCCAGCCCACCTGTATGGAAAGAAAGCATGTTGAAAACTGATGATCTACAACTATGAAGAGTGCTCTGGGCTCTCCCCCTTCTCTCTCTCTCTCTCTCTCTCTCTCTCTCTCTGTCAAAAACAATAAAAATAAATCTTTAGAGAAAAAAAGAAAAATCAAAGAGCCTAACATTTTGTCTCTAATCCTTTCACCATATCAGAATTTCTATGCAACAGGTACTAGAATTTTTTTCTCCTAAGTGTTCCAAGGCTCTTCTCCCCTGTCCCTGCTTGCCTTGTAAGGTGGGATGATTCAGAAGCTTACTGTCTCACTTCTTTTATTTTTTTAAGATTTATTTTATTTTGACAGAGACAGAAAGAGACAGAGAGAAGGGGGAGGGCCCAGAGCAGTCTCCATAGTTGTAAACATCATCAGTTTTCTACATGGCTCATTCCACAGGTGGGGGCAGGGCTGCGCAGGGAACCAGGCCAGGGGCTTGCTCTGACTAGAACTGAAGTGGGGGCACACACCAGCTCAGCATATGAGTCCACACTGGCCGGGGCTGGGATTCGATCCTCAGACCCAGGAATTAAAAAAAAACGAGAGCTCAACTGGCTGAGCCATCCCAACATCTCTAGCTCTTTGATTTTTATGTTGGTTTTGGTTATGAAGCAGTGTGTATCTTACGACAATGAACATCAATTTTATAGTTATAATTTGAGGAACAGTTCAGTTGCTTTAAAAAAGTTGTACCATTTCCCTCAGACGTGTGTCACATTGGAAGCTGACCCTAAGGCTGCAGTTTTTAAGACATACAAATTAACATTTTAAGGGTAAAACCTATGAGGCAACCTGCTTTGGCAGCCTCTGCATTAAATTAAGTCCTGGGGCCATAGCCAGTTAAGTACTGTTTTTTTTTTTCTACAGTCCTGTGGGAACTGTGAATGCCCCAGTGGCCACCAGAGCCAGTCAATCAAGAGGTACATCCCCTGGGTGGCAGCCACAAAAGCTGCCAGACATGGAGACACCAATGGCCTGAGCAGAGCAGGAGACTCGGAGATGAACTCCCCCACAACCCATCCTAAGCCCCCAGAAATGTGCTAGATTAGGAGTCTGACCCTCAGGCTGCAGCTTTTCTAAAATATGTAAAAGGCCTCTTTCAGGGGAAGGTTGGGAGACAGGAGGTTTTTTGTTTTTGTTTTTGTTTTTGTTTTGGGGTTTTTTTGCCTGTTCCCTGTGTTTAGCTAGCCCTGGGGAGATGTCTCTATGAGTCATTATGAGACCCGGAACACTGTTTATTTACTCTAGTCATGTGGGTCTCCCAGATGCGGGCCCCCAATGCTCTCAGTGCTAGGTTTTGGGGGGCCCATCCCTCAGGTGCAAATCATAAAGGTGCTATTGTTGGTGTTGATTCCAAACCCTTCACTCCTGAGGGAGAAGCTGGAAGTTGGGAGCTCCCTCTAAATTCTATTTTGCCATGTTGGGTAGGGTTTATGGTGAGATTGTGTAGCTAAGCCCCTTGTAATTTTAATGTCCCTAGTATTCTTGGCAGCTAGAATTAAATAATATTTCATTGGACCTGTGTCCACACATTAACTGCTCTTTTTGCTCAACTCCTTATGTTCTCACAGTATAATTTGTGTTACTGATGTGCTTTCCTTTGTCAAACAGGAGGAGATAACTTCAGGGTCTTGAAAATATGTGTTGTTTTTTTTTAAGATTTATTTTTAATGTTTTTGACAGAGAGAGAGAAGGGGGAGGGCCCAGAGCAGTCTCCATTGTTGTAGGTCATAAGTTTTCCATATAGCTTCACTCCACAAGTGGGCAGGGGCCACACAGGGTGGAATGGGGTTGGGGGCCTCCAGCATGGGAAGCATGCCCCCATGAGCTGGGGCCTCCTACATGGGAAGCACACCCTGGGCAGGAGCCAAACCAAACTGGGGGCACCCCCCAGCTCAGCATGTGGGTCCGCATGGGGCCAGGACTGGAATATAATCCTAGGACCCGGAACCTGCATCCTCGGACCTGCAAGATGAGCACTCAATGGGCTGAGCCATCTTGGTGCTCCCTACATGTTGGTGTTGCAGAAGGAAAGAATGTCTTCAAGGTAACTGTGACCAGATGTTGGCATCTGAGAGGCTGATGTGAAAAAGTGTCATCTGTGACTAAAGAACAGGCTTCTCTCTCAGTTTCCTGGAACCCACCCACTCCCCCACTCTCTTCCCTTTGAAACTCCTCTGCTTGGTCTGGAACTTTGGAGATGGTCTTTGAACATTGGTCCCCTAACTTCCCAGTTGTCAGCTTCCTGAATAAAGCAACCTTTCCTTTCCACCCAGCACTTGTCTCTCAAGTACAGGCTTTGGAGTGGTGAACGACTAGCTTTGGGCTTTTCCCAGAAGCAATTGTGTCTCAGCGTCTCCTACTTGTTTTGCTGTGGGTTTTATCTCCTTTGTCTAAAGTGTAGGACTTGCTCAGCTGGTGTCTTGATTTCTCTCCACGTGCAGTGGTACATTTAGTATGTCAGTGAAAAGAGGTGACTCCAGGAGCCTTCTTTGTCACCATCTTGGACGAGAACCACCAAAATAAAGAGATTTTTTTTTTTTAATTAATATACCTTAATTGTCTTACAAAAGAAAACATCTGCCCATGTCATTGAAGGGCCGGAGCTGAGGAGTGGCTGTGTCCTATACATAGGTCTGGTCTCTCTTTGCCACTGACCACAGCAACCCCTCCCTGCCCAGTCTCACTTCACCTAACACTGGCCTGGCCCCACTCAGCTAGTGAGTGTGTAGTTTGGGGTTGGATTATAAACAGAGATGTTTATAATGTTATCACGTAATGTTTGTGGTTTAAAGCTGTGTCCACAGAAAAGTGCTACACACACACCCCCACACACACAAACACACTTCAGATGTTAAAATCGACCAGAGAAATGCCCTAAAAGAGCTTGTGGAATATATTCCATTGAATATCATCTTGCTCCACCTTGTGGTCCTTTGAGAATCACACAGACTACCCTCATACCAAATGCAACAGGAGGTGGGTTGATCAGAGGATATTGTAATAGGACTGATATAATGTTGTGTTCAGTGCATTTTCTAACAGTAAAGACCCTAAGACAGTAGTACATAAAATATGATCTGATCAAAATTTGTGCATATACCCAGAACCCCTGCCATTTTGCCCAATAATGAATCATTCTTTTTAACTCTGTCTTATTTTCAATCCCTGAAACAGACCAACACATACCAAGGATTCTTCCCTGTCCATTTACTTTTAAACCTCCTGCTCTTGAACTTCTAGCATTCCCACTAAAATCTTGACCCTTGAGCTCAGCCCCATAAAGTATAAAGTTACTAAATAGACGTTACTACTTTGTTAGCAAGAACGAAAGAAAGCATTGCTGATAGATGACAATGGTTGTTGTAACTGGGACTCACCAAGTTTTTATGTGTCGTCTAAGAGAAAATAAAAATCACCTTGCTAATATAGAACTGTTTTTTGTAGTATCCATTACAATCAACAGACAACTCCATTAACCAGTATCTTTCAGTATCTAGGTTGCTTGTACATTCTGTCTCTTCATCCCTAAAATGAGGGTGACAGCAATGGTGGGTACCTCTCAGGATTATAGAGATGTAGTATGGTCCTAGATCAGTGTTAGATGCACTATAAGTCACCGGAACCTGTTATCTGGTTTTATATATAAATAAAGTGCTCAGTACAAGGTTTTGTCTTTTATACAGATTAGAATAAACTAAAATGGATCAGGGCTAGCTAGAGTAGATGATTATGAAAATGACATTGTATGTATAGATTTTATTGCATTCAGAAGGCAAATAAAAACATTTGGGATTGTCCACCTTGCTTTTTATCTTTCAGAGTATAAGAGATCTTACCTTTTAAAGACATTTTGTACAGGTATGTTTAGGATGGTAGGTCAAAGAAGAAGGACCTTCTGTCTCCTGAACCTTTTATCTTCTGGGCCTCCTATCTTCCAAACCTTTTATCTCCCTCAGAAATTATATATATACACACACACACACATATACACACACACACATACACACATGCACACACATACATATATACATACACATACACATACATATATGAATACATTTAAATATGAATATATATATATGAATCTTTATCTCCTTCTTCTTTGACCTACCATCCTAAACATACCTGTACAAAATGTATACATAGAGAGACAGAGAGAGAGAATGAATATAAGCTCAAACTGGCTTGTACAACAATCATGTATTGCTCTCAAGTAAAAACTGCTTACTAATTACCTCTAGCAAACTACAGGGATTTCGTGCTGAGATTTACTTTATGTAATGAACAAGTCATCTCTCCTATTTGGCATAGAACAGTTTTTGTTCATACCACTACATTTGAAAACTGCATAAAATTACCTGAAGACAAACTCATGTGTCGTGGCTGCCACCTTGTGGTTTTATGTATTATATTGGACTTTCTATATTGCAATAACCAGCTTCTAAATTACACCAACAGCTTGAGTATGACTTTTTTCTCATGGCATTATTAAAAATTCTCCAAGTTTCAAAGAAGACTATGAATTACTTTCTTGGCATCCATTTATTGGTTAGCTAGCACCTGAAATCAGGTAAAAATTCATTTAAGATTTAAATCACATAAACTCTAAAGTACATAAGTTCTAAATTATACAAGTGAATTGTGCTTCCCTGTGTTTGTTACAAAATTTAAAAATTGAAAAAAATTCTTATGCCTAATCAGTAGAGAGGATAAATAATTTATGGCCTACCCACATATGGAAATATATTCTCATTAAAATATAGAATAAGAAAAAATTAGAGGATTATATTTTGTCTGTGTATATCATTGTATTCTATATTCTAATCTGGTGAAGGGTAATACAGAGTAAAGATTAAGTACAAAGTCTCTGAATCCCTGTAACCTTGGATAAAATATCCTACTCTGATTACTTATTAGTTATATGAACTTGGGCATACAACATAATATCTCTGTGCCACTTTTCTCATTCATAAAATATGGACGGGCTCAAAAATACATACCTCACTGTCTCTGGCACTTGGGAATGATAATCAATACATAACGTTTATTCTGGGTAACCAAAATTAAGATGGTATGTGTCCAATTAACTTGATCATTAGAAATCAGATTTCCCTCTTTAAAGTGTTTCCCATTTCTCAACTGTGCTTAGAAATCTATTCCCCACTCTTTCACTTCTGCCTCCTTCTGCCAACACACTTATGTCTTGACTGCTGGTGACCCTTTAAAAGGCAATTTTCTGCTGAAAACTCAGGTGAGGGACCTTAACACGACCGGTAAGGTGTCAGAATCGCTACCTGCTAGGGTTTGCTGGATGTCTCCCAATCTATCCTTTTAGAATAGGACATGATTTGTTGTTGCCATTATTCTATTCCTGCCCTACTATATTATTATATACAGAACAGGTTGGGACAAGAGAACTTTCCTTCTCATCTCACGAAGAGGAAACAGCCCTGAAACAGACTTCCATATCAGTACATTGCCCAGAAATTCTAAATTCTGGACTTATGGCCATGTCAAAATGGAATTCTTGGATTGTCACTCTTGAAAATGGGATGAGTATATTTTGTGTGGTGAAGAGAAGAAACTAAATATTGGGTAACTGAAGGGTGGATGTGGGGAGTTATTAGTACTCTTCTCCAAATATGTTATTTTCTTCCTTTCTGGTAGATGCACCCCTGAGTGGCCGCATGACTTGCTTTGGCCCATAAAATGTGAGAAAAAGTAATGTGTCAATTCAGGGTGGAAGCTCTAAGTTTCAGTATGATTCACCACGATCTCCATCCCCTGCCTTGCTGGTGATGAGTTAGGATTGTGTCTCCATCAGCCTGGGTCTCAGAGTGACTACAACCCCGTCAACGATGAGCAAAGCCCTTTAGAGATCCAAATAAACATATAGTTTGAGCAAGAAATAACACTTGTTGTGGCAATGCACTTTGAGTTTGAAGTTATTTTCACATTACCATCTAACCTATTCTATTAGACAAAATTGATGCCGCTGAGATTCCCTGGGAGGGAACCCTGTTCGCCCTGTCCCTGCCCCCAACTCAAGCCCAGAGGAGGGCCTTTTCCTTAGCCTCCTAACTCACTGCAGAGACCTGGGCTGTAGTTTTATGCTAAAGTGGGAGGATAGTCAGGAAAGAACAACTCAAAGCCTCTGGGGCCACTCTCTCCATAGCCAATGAAGGGCTCCACCCCTTAGTAATTAATTAGCTGAATGACTTGGGACAAGTGACTCATATAAAATAGGGGTAACAGTGCTTACCTGTTCCAGTTCCTATGTCTGGGTAAGATAACATCCCAAAATGTAATGGTGTCAATCAACCATTTATTACACTATGGATTTATGAGTCAAGAATTTGGACAGAACACAGGAAAGGCTTCTCTCTGCTCCCCACAACTGGGGCTAGAAGACTCAGGCTAGGGGCCGGAACCAACTGGAGGGTCACTCAGCTCACGTACCTGGTGACTGATGTGGCTGATGACCAAGACCTTGGCCGGAGCTGTCAGCCCTGACTCATACACATGGTCCCTCCATGTGGACTGGGCTTCCTTACAACATGCAACGAGAGAGAGAAAGCAGAAGCCAAATCACTTTTTGTAACCTAGCCTTCGGAAGTCACAGTGTCACTTCTGGGTTCTATGAGTCGAGGCAATTGTAAAATTCTGCCCACGCTCAAGAAAAGGGGAAATAGATTGCCTCTTCAGAGAAGCAAAGCTCTGCAAGTCTGAGACCAGGAATACTGCCGTGGCTACTGTTAGAGAGTAAAATCTGCCATACTTCCTCAGAGTCAGGGTTAAGTCACCAAATAAGTAAACACAAATGTACTTAGAACGGTTGGTAGGCATGTGCTTGGTGTTAGTGATTTATCCACTGCTCAGGTTCAGAACCATATGGAACCACTTCTCCGCCCAGCTTCCAGTCTGCCCCCTGGGGATGCACTCCAAAGATCTATTATCTTAGACTGTAGACCATACGAAGGCAATCCTGACAGGAGGAATTAAGGGGCATGCTCTGACTACAGCCTCAACAAAATATTCAAACAGCAGTCTGACAGTAGGCTCAGGATTACTTCCTTTTTCTATCTTCCTTGGAAAGAGTTCAAGAAGCTTTGAGGCCTTATTTAACCAAGAACATCTACTTGCATATGTATAATTGTGCTTTTATATGAAGAGAGCTGCAATAAACTAAGACTATTTAAAGCAGTGGTAGGATTGAGGTGGGTTCTTTTTTTCAACAAACTCCCTGAGCTTTTTTTTTTTTTTTTTTAAAGCTCATTCTAATATCACTGATCCTTTTTAAAAATTCCCATTCCCCACCCCTTTTGACAATCAGCTTGTTTTTTATATCTATGGGTCTGATTTTTTTTTTTTAGATTCACATATAAGTGAGACCATATATGTCTTTATATGGTCTGATTTCACTTAGCATAATACCCTCTAGGTCCATCTATGTTGTCACAAATGGCAACATTTCATTCTTTTTTATTGCCGGACAATATTCCATTGATTGTATGTATATGTATAAATGTATATGCCACATCTTCTTTATCCATTCATCTATCAATGAACATCTAGGTTACTTATCTTGGCTATTACTAGTAAGGCTGCAATGAACATAGGGGTACATACAGAGGCTGTCTGGAAAAAAATCCAGCCACTTTGATAACGAGAACCAATGGTTACATGGCTGGATACTATCCAGACAGCCCTTTTATCTTCAGTGTTTTTGTTTTCTTCATATAAATAACCAAAAGTAGAATTGCTGGATCATCTGGCAGCTCTATTTTTATTTTTTGAGGACTCTCCATACTGTTGGAAGTATAACATTCTGTCAAAAACTATAAAGTACTTTTTTGAGTATTAAGACAAAGTGAAACAAACCTAAGGGGCCCATCAGTCACTAGAGTGCTGGGATGAGGCTGAAGAGGCAGGGTGATAACAGCTAATAATCTGGTTTATGCAGAAGGGAATGAATTATCTGTGTTAGCAGTGCTGTGTGGATTAGAAACCACATACCTCTTTAGCATTCAGTTACCAATATCAGAGGTGCAGAAAAACATGCGTGGCTAGTATGAAGCTGTTGAGTCATCTGTACATGTTCCAGTGGCTACTGTTTCTTCACACTTCTACTATTTCAGTTGCAGAAGAAAAGGCTAACTTTATGGCATGTGATCTCACATGCAGTCTGCAGTCCAGTGAGTTGCTGCAGTTAACAGCTGACCTGCAGGGCTGAGTTCACTGCTATGAAATCGACTGAAACTAAGTATCTCCACTTCTGGGTGCTATGTAGATATGCCAGATCTCATAGCCACTCAAGTTAAACATCTAGAGTCAAACACACATCCTCAAAAATTGCAGGTTGTGATTTATGGTATATCTTAATTTTGCAGGTTAGCTGACTCTTGAACCTGGGTTTGAACTGTATGCTTCCACTTAGATGTGGATTTTTTCCATAAAGACTGTGAATGTATTTCTCTTCCTTATGATTTTCCTAACATTTTATTTTCTCTAATTTACATTGTATGAATACAGTATATGACACATATAAAATACAAAATATGTGTTATTGTTTATATTGAAAGGTTTCTTGTCAACAATAGGCTAAGTAGTTAAGTTTTGGGGGAGTCAAAAGGTATCTGCAGATTTTTGACTATACAGAGAGCCCCTTACCCCTGTGTTGTTCAAGGGTCAACTGTACACTGTGTAATCAGTATCAGCCAAGTTTCCCAAGCATTCATGGTGTCACTTAGCTTGGCTGGGTGAGGTTGTACCATGAATAGATATGCCCAACACCAAATCATGCTAGGTTTAAGCAATTCAAGCACCTGTAGATACAAGAATGGCATTAAGAGTCATCCAATATCAATTAATGACATTTCTCCAGCTTTCTAGAGAAGTTTTAAAATTATAAATGAATTTACTAGCTAATTTACTAGCTAAATTCAGTCTCCACCTTCTAATTTACTAGCTAAATTCCTGGCCTACTCTTCCCACCAAGCATTCTTTTATTTTTTTAAATAGCCATCAAGCATTCTTATATTTACCTGTGCATTAGCAGTTATCTCCTCAAAAGTTTCCAGTAACTAAATTCATTTTTATAACATATTTCAAAATATTGTCCCTAAACAACCAATGGGCACTCAAATGAAAATCTACCTGTTCACTGAACGTGAAGGGGAACAGTTTGTCACCCCAACATACACCTCTTTGGATATATATATATATATATATATATATATATATATATATATACACATATATATATACATACATACATATTGTTTGTTTGTTTTTAAAGATTTATTTTATTGTTTTTGACAGAGAGAAGGGGGTGGGCCCAGAGCAGTCTCCACAGTTGTACATCATCAGTTTTTTACATGGTTTTGTTCCACACAGGTGGGCGGGGGCTGCGCAGGGCATGAACTGGGCTGGGGGCCTCCTGCATGGGAAGCAAGCTTCAGTTCAGCATATGGGTTCACAGGGGCCGGGGCCAGAATTTGATCCTTGGTCCTCGGGGCTGCAAAGTGAGTGCTTAACCTGCTGAGCTATCCCAGCTTCCCCTATTTTTATTGTTTTTGACAGAGAGACAGAGACAGAGACAGGGAGAAGGGGGGAGAGCCCAGAACAGTCTTCATAGTTGTTCGTCATTAGTATTCAATATAGTTTCATTCCACAAGTAGGCGTGAGGCTGCACAGGGCAGGAACCACCCACGGGCTCTGGGCTGTGCAGAGCAGGAACCTGCTGGGGGCCTCCCACATGGGAGGCACGCCTTGGCAAGAACCAAACTAGGGCACACCCCAGTTTAGTATATGGGTCCGCATAGTTCTGGGGGCTGGATTCGATCCTTAGACCCCAGGGCTGCAGCAAGGCTGCAAGATGAGTGACCAACCCACTGAGCCATCTGGCATCCCCTGGAGACATAGTTTCAGGCTGGTCAATTTTAAGCAACAGCAGATAAGGGAGAAGCTCTGAAAAACCAACAAGTTACCCTTTGTAAAAGGACATTTGTTTGTAGGGGGATGTGATAACCAGTACAGGACATTTACATTTGTAGGGGAAAATCTCTATTTGTAAGGGTGTCTCCATCCCTGTATCAGGCCTCCCTTCACTACCAAAGGCTGGGATTTAAATCTGTGTAACAGTCTTACTCTTGTTTGGTAGGCTTTCCTGGTAGCCATCCAAAACTGACGCTCCACCTCCAATATCTTTAGCTGAGGATGGTATTTAAAATGACTTCTGTAGTTAGTTTTCTTTCATAGGAGCTACACATTTGTTTTTCTGCTGTTAATCTGTTTTGTGTTAATTTATTAGTCCAGCCTGAAGAACATGAAGGGTAGAGGACTTTTCCTCACCAACAGTTTCCTTCTTATACTTTTGTTACCTTAGGTAGAAAGAATAGGGCCATGGGGAGGCTGTTGGGGGTGGGGGGAGGGAGCAGGGAAAAGGTAGGAAGGGAAGGAGGAAGTGCAGGGATAACAGATGGGGGAGATGAGATCAATCTTAAGAAAAAGTACAGTAACCCAACTGGCCAGAATAATTTCAGTGGCTGAGAGGAAATCCAGGAAGGCATTTTGTCCTTCAAGGTGAACTTTAGCTAATTATAATGGATTTTAATATTATTAGCATTGTGGTTAGAGGATAATCTCCATCCCTTTGTTTCCCCATGAGTTTTAAGAGCCAAATCAGTGTAAGACTCCCTCCTCCTGATAGGAATGGTCTGCAAAGACCCGACTAGGAACACCTATAATGCCATCCCTAAATTGTTAATATTTCGCGCCCTCATTTGAGAATTCCTAAGCCTCTTTGTTCTTTGGGGTGGTTGCTTTTCTCTGGGCCTGCCAGCCCTCCCCTTCTAGAGAGGATACTATCCTCTTAATAAATTTACAGCGTGTGCTTGCATTCTTTTCCTGCACGGACACCAAGAACTCATTTTCTGGCAACACCTTCTCTTTTCCCAACTAGGTTTAGAATGCTTTTTCCTTTTATCACACATGTTGGTTTGGGTTGTTCCTCTAAAACAGGGCTTAGCAAACTATAACCCCTGGGCCAGATCTGGCCTGTTGCTGATTCCATGTTTTAATAGAACACAGCACTACCCATTTGTTTGCATATTGTCTCTGGCTGCTTTTGCACTACAATGGCAGAGCTGAACAGTTCTAATAGAGGTGTGCAAAGCCTAAAATATTTACAGTTTGCTCTTTACAGAAAAGGTTTGCTGACCTCTGACCTAGAACAATAGTTCCCAGACACATGAGCTCAACAGAAAAAGTAATCACTACCTTACAAAATAGAGCTGTCATTAACTCTTCCAAAGGACTACTGTATTTTCCGGCGTATAAGACGACCGGGAGTATAAGACGATCCCCTAATTTTACAGTTAAAACATAGGTTTAGGCCTATATTCGCTG
>PVKE010035091.1:0-17052 GCA_004027555.1 Craseonycteris thonglongyai | reverse complement strand
TCGCAGCACACATTCAGCCTTTTGCATGTGGTTTTCCAGTTTTCCCAGCACCATTTACTAAAGAGGCTTTCTTTTCCCCACAGTATATTTTTTGATCCTTTATTAAAAATAATCTGTCCATAAATTTGTGGGTTTATTTCTGGGTTTTCAATTCTATTCCATTGGTCCATGTGCCTGTTTTTCTGCCAGTACCAAGCTGAAAAACAACTTTTTTAAAGATTTATTTTATTGTTTTTGACAGAGAGAGAGAGAGAGAGAGAGAGAAGGGGGAGGGCCCAGAGCAGTCTCTATTGTTGTACGTCATCAGTTTTCGACATATTTTCATTTCACACAGGTGGGCGGAGGTTGTGCAGGGAGGGAAGTAGACAGGGGCCTCCCACATGGGAAGTTTGCTCTGATGAGAGCTGAACTGGAGGCCATACCCTAGTTCAGCATATGGGTTCACATGGGCTGGGGCCGGTATTCAATCCTCAGGCCCCAGGGCTGCAAAGCAAGTGCTCAACCCACTGAGCTATCCCGGCATCCCCCCTTAAAACAGCTTAAATCTCACCCTCACTAAGAAAATTTCTCACAGCACCTCAGCATTCCTTGTGTTTTTCTAGTCAGTAATCTTTATGTCATTCAGTTGGTACTGTTAGTATTTGTTGTGATTGTTATTTTTTGTGTGTGTGTGTCATTTATTCAACTGATACTTATTGAAGGTCTCTTCTGGCACTGTCCTGGGCCTAGAACCTAGAGGGCAGGGAGAAAAAGATATTTATGTTTCCTTAAAGATTTCTGAGTGTACAGAGAAGGGTCCAGCCAAATCAATTATCAAAGTACCTACAGAGGTTTTGGTGGAGCTCACACAAAAGATAGAGTAATTAAATAAGAATAGAATAATGAAAAGATCATAGAAAGTTTGATAGAAAAGTTGCCATTTGAGGTATATTTTGATGTAAGTAAAAGAAATAATACCTAATCTTTGCTCATCACTTAGCATTTATATCGGGTTCTAACTGCTTTACACCTATCACCTCACTTCATCCTCATAAGAACCCTATCATGTAGGTATCATCAGAGCATCTCAAACTTGAATTTGCATATAAATCTCTTGTCAAGATCTAGACTGACATTTAGTGGGTCTGAGGTGGGACCTGAGAGTCTGTATTTCCAACAACTACTCGAGAAATTTGGGTAGCAAAGGGTAGCATTATGTTTTCTAACTTTAAAAATTAGACAACGAAGGCAAAGAGAGCATATGTAATATACCAAAGATTACACAAGTGTTGGAGCCAGAATTTTAACTCAGTCCTGAGGCTTCATAACCCGCAATGTGTAGAATTATCTAGGCTGATTATAAGAGGAATGCATTCTTGGTCAAGAGACTGGTATGACTAAAATCAAGAAAACAGGAAAATATCCAACCAATTTGAAGTTGCCTAATAGTTTAATTAGGCTGAGGAACAGAGTCCAAGGAGGACGGTACTACGCTCTGTGATTAGAACTGGACAAATACAGACGGCTATGTCTCAGGTCCTTTCTCTTGACAGCCTCACTATCCCCTATCTCCTGAACCTGTGTCATTTCCACGTTTTCCTCTTTCCAGGAGCCTATATTCTGAGAAGATTTGGAAGGAAGACCTTTGAAGTGGCTGAGTTTAAATATTCAGTCCCCCTTTCTTCCCTTTAGGCACAAAAAGTTTAGAGATGGAAAGCTGTTCTGTGTCACAGGTCACATTCTGGCAGACCCTCATTGGCAGGCAGCTGTCCCCTAGTACATGAATTAGGGCTTCCCTAGAAGGAAGGGAAAACAAGAAGCTATTGTGTTGGGATCCCTCAGAATGTCCAACACACAGGGTCAAGTATCCAGTATCAAACCAGGTGGCGAGCAGCAGACGGGCTGAGGTGTGGGCATGGTGTCAGGAGTGACAGAGCCCTTTCTCTTCCTGTCAACTCAGTAACATCACAATAATAACAGCCCCCACTCATTAAATACCCACGAAGGGCTAGGCTCTGTGCTGCACACACGTACTTTATCTTCTCCTCCAAACAATTTGGCAAATCAGGGCTGCTGTCCATATTTTGATTATGATAAAAGTGGAACTATATGTAAGTCAGCTGATAGTCTAAGGTCACAAAGCTAGTGAGGATGAGAAGGGGACTACATATCACATCTGCCTGGCTCCAAGCCCCTTATCTTATCACCTTTGATATCATGCTACTTTTATTTCTCCATCTGTCCATGATGATTTTAGATGGTTTAGAAACAGCCCTGTAATTTGAATGCCCTCAGTATAGGGATATACAGGGAAAGAGATATTTCTTCCTCATCGTCTCCATCCCACTTTGCTGGACTGGAAATGCTGCCATTGGGGGAAGAGAGCATTAGTATTTCTCCAAATGCAGGTAACGTGCTTGAACTTGCTTTACAGAAGCCAATTCTAGGCTTCATTATCACAGACAAATGGAAACACATTAGGAAGCTGGTAATGAATGACTGGCTGGGGTGGGTGGCTATCTGTTTTGACAAGCGTTTCTCAGAATCTGAGGTCTGGAGGGCAACCCCTGCTCCCTGCATGAGGTCCCAGGGAGGAGGTAAATAACATCTGAGCTGCAAGGAAAGTTACCCTTATGAGGGTCATCAGAAGCCTCCCATAACAACCTGGTGAGGAATATTTGGTACATTAAAAAGCTACTTCCTTTTAGGGAAACGTATTGTTGTCATTTTCTCTGGTCCATGAAAGAATCATATGAGAAGGTAAATATTAAGGAGGGGTGATGGGAGGACAAAAACAACCACTTCTGGTTTCTATTTAAATTATAATTTACCTAATACTACTTGCTTGCTATGTTTACATGTGTTCCAAGAATTACTTTAGGCTCCTCATTTTATCATCACAAGAACTTTACTACAAATACATTAACCTCCTTTAAAAAAAAGGTGGGGGGAGGAAGCAGGGATGGCTTAGCTGGTTGAGCGCTCACTTTGCAGCCCTGACTGAGGACTGAGTCCCAGCCCCAACCCATATAGCCCGATATGCTGAACTGGGATGTGCTTCCCATGCAAGACGCCCGCAGCTCAGTTCCTGGCCTGTGCGGCGCCCACGCACCTGTATGGAATGAAACAGTGTCAAAAGCTAATGATGTGCAACTATAGAGAGTATTCTGGGCCCTCCCCCTTCTCTCTGACTCTCTCTCTGTCTCTCTGTCTCAGTCAAAAACAATAAAATAAATCTTTTTTCTTTAAAAAAAAGGGTGGGTTCAGTACTTTGTGTGATGTCAAACCATGAGTACAGAATTCAACTCTAACCAAGGTCAGCCTGCTCACTCCATTGCTCCCAAATCGCCTCATCCCCCGCTCCCCCTGCCCCCAGCCTCATGTAATATCCAGGAAGAACCAAGTTAAAAGCTTGCTCACTGTCAAGGCCATGTATCAAAAACCATGTCCCTCCTGATAGGAAACATTCAAAATCAAGAAAACATAAAAATAAATATTTTAAAACAATTATACCTGCTGTAATCTTTACAAACAAAAGAGTATTCCTAGGGCAAGAAACTGAATTCTTTTTAAGTTGATAGCCCGTAGGGAATTGTTTAAAAATACCTTTGATTTCAATGGAAATGCAGGTCTTGCCATCATAGTGGCATATCTGTCTGTTTCCTTCAGTAACACACCGGTCGGCCCATGCCAGTCCTGCTCAAGCCAGGACTGTTAAGAAAGAAGACCAAGTGTCTTAGAAAGGGTAGCAGGCTTAATCAGAAAGAATCTCTTTATTGAATAACCACAAGTTATTTGATTAAGTGCTCTCTCCCCATGACACCAACATTTTCAAGTTGAGGTTCAGAGCTAAGTTGTCCCAACACTAATTAGTTGGAAAACAGACTGTGATTAGAGAGCTAAAGAGCCATAGGAGGCTAAGACAGAACAGGCTAGTGGCTAAATGGGTTTCCTACACATAGGAATCTTCCTTAGGAGCCAGCTGTGATGCCCGGAGAGTTACATATTTGATCTCTTCACACTGGAAACTTGGAAGAGTGGCAGGTGGGATAATCAATAAAATAGTTTCCAGTAGACTTGACCATGGAGAGGCCTCTAGGACTCTCAATACCAAGGTTGTCTAACCACAAGAGAGACATTCCCTCCAAGCATGACTTGATTTTTTTCCCAGTGAAAGCTAAATCTCAGAACTATCAGATAGTCAGCTTTGCTTTCTAACATAACAATTCAGTCACTCATCAAATAATTATTAGTTAATGTTTTTTTTTAAATTAAGACTTTATTTATTTTATCAAGATTCCATATTTTTAGAGCAGTTTTAGGTTCACAGCAAAGTTGACCAGAGGGTACAAAAATTGCTCACATAGCCCCTGTGCCTACATTCAGATAGCAACCCACGTTATCAAACCCCCTACCAGAGTGATGCGTTTGTTCACATTGATGGACATCCATTGATACATCTTAATCAACTAAAGTCCATAGTTTACTTGACAGTACACTCATGGTGTTGTATAGTCTATGGATTTGGACAAATGTATAATGACATATATCCATCATCATGGTCCCATTTGGAGTACTTCCACTGCCCTAACAATTCTTTATGCTTTGCCTATTTATTCCTCCACTGCCCTTTAGGTCCCAATTACTGATATACTTCTCCATTAAATCATGTGGCTTATTTTATATATGATCTTTATCATTCACGTTGGGTTCCATTATGTTTGAAAAGTAGTAGCAAGAAGAGGATAAACAAGTTTCCAAAAGGATCCCTCATTAGAACGAAAAGGGTTTGCCCTTACCCTATTCTTTTTAGCCACTAAGCACAGACTACCAAGAGCACTAGACTAACCAAGTTCAAAGGTACAGATAAGCTCATAGTTAGAGTGATTTGAGTAGTTGACTGTGTTTCTCCTGCTCATGTTGGAGCAGAACAGAAATTTTCTGGAGATTACAGCTACTTCACACTTCCATCTGCTTTCAAACTTATCCTTTTCTTTTGCCCTTATCCCATCCCAAATTGAGTCTGCTAGATGGGACAGACTGTGGAACAAAGCCATTCTCTTCCCCTGGTCCAACCTTTTTACTGCTCACCCACCTTCACCTGAGAGGATGCTTCACCTGCACCATGCAGGCAGACAGCAGTTGGTCACTTAGAAAAGGCCCTTAGACTATAATCTGAGTGGGAAAAGTTGGTAAATTGGGGCTTGGAATTAGCTATAAGGGATCATCATCATCTACACATGAATGACCAATTCTATTGGTCTAGAAATCCATGAACTAAATTCATTTGTCACTCATCAGCTCAGCAATTACCAAGTGTCACATACAAAGTACAGGCTGAGTATAAAAACTGAAAACACGGAACTGGGCCTGGGAGTGTGTGCGCTCTCGTAACTGCAAAGCAGCTTGTATGAGCCAGGCCCGAGGCAAGGAGATGAAATAAAACAAATTAACTGAGCCGAGTATCTCAGAGATATTGCAGGAGAGTAATGAATCTTCTAAAGTTATATCTCTAAAAACTGTCAGCAAGATCTTGCAGTGGTTATATCAATTATTTCAAAAGGCATTTGGTGTCTATGAGGGCATCAATGTTCTTTCTTTCCCTCACTCCAGCATCTCTGTGGGTCACAGATTTTTATCTACATTAATAAAAAATAAAAAAAAAGATTTTCTTCCCAGTAATTGCTACTCTGTCAGATTGCATAAAATAGAATCTACAATAAAGTAAAATAAAAGGGGGGGAAGTAAAATTTAGGCCACAAGGGCAATTCAATTACATCAAATTCAAATAGCTTTGCTTTCCCCAAAGAAGGGGAAAAAATACAGGAATCCTGGTGGGAACTGTCATTCAAGTGACTTGATTGATTTTTTTTTTCTTTCTCTATATTTGTATATAAAAATTCTAGGCAAGCTTTAGTACTGCAACACTGAAATTTTCAAGGCACTTAAATATTTGTTTTATGCTCCATTTCATAAAACCTCTCTCTGCATGTTTATTTGCTCGTCCTTCTTCCCCCTCAGGAAGCTCACAGCCCCATGGAAGAGTCACCTCACTATACAAATTCCTATACAAAGGCAAATAACATGGACTCAATGATATTTCTGAAACGCAGAGTAAATGCTATGGAAGTTTACAGGAAGGGAAGATGATTAGCATGTCGGTAGGGGTTGAGCTGTGTCCCACATCACAGCACAGAGCTCTCCTCTCTGAGTTCTAATAGGTAGACAATCTCTGCCGCTCTTTGAACAATCAGCAAAGTCATCGTTTACCAGCCTCAGGGGAAGATTTCCTTTCTAATTACGTGGGAGCTCTAGGAAGTGGGGATGGCATTGCCAATAGGACCTTGCACACCGGGCTGTCTCAGACACCCTACAGGACAGAATGGAAGGAATGACTGAACACTTTAGAAAATAAAGGGAGCTCTTTTCAGAGCCACCCTGTCCAGAATCCTTGTTGTGTTGTCTTTCAGAAGAGAAGGCAAAAGCTATCCAGGTGGACTTCCCAGCATCATTTATCTGAGAACCTGCAATGTGACACTCAGATTCAAGGGGTCATGTGCCTCCTGTATCCCATCTACAAAGGAGACGACAACTGCACCATGGTAGTTTGTGCTCCTTGGAGAGCTGAAGACTAGAACACTCATAAAGTTCCTTTTCTGTGATGCCTAGCAAACAAGCTAGGGTTCTCCTCCGTGGGGCACCACTGTTTGCTGCTCACACAGCTCTTGCTATGGTCACGAGCCCATTCACCACATTCTGTCCCAAGTAGAAATACAAGGCTCCATAGATCTGGGCCATTTGGGATTGCACAGGAAGCTCTATCAGATATTTGGCATACTGATTTTCTCTGTATTGCAGAACCAGTCCCTCAATCCACAGCAATGACTCCCAGATGCCAGAACCGTTAGTGAATCAGATGCCTGCAGGCCAGACCACTTGGTCCTAAGTGGTGTAACACTCTCATTAGGTATTATATAAAAGAACTGCTAGCACTTGACCCTTGGGCCACCTCTTCGACCCCCTTCCCACTGTTCCGCAGGCTCCTACCCTTGCACATAACCACTTACTGTCTCCAAACACACCTGCCCTCTGCTTTCCACGCTTTTCCCTACTGTTTCCCTGGAAAACATCTAGTCACCCTCCGAAATGCACCCCAAAAATTACTTGCTGGTTGAAACTTTCTTTGAAATCCATAAATAGAGTTCCATTGCCCTGGGCCATGTCTGTCCCCACACCTACCTTCATTATGTACTCATCTATTTTTATTATTTATTTTCCCTTGTCTCCTCACTATTCCTAAAGTCTTGACCAAGTAACATTGTCTCACTTGCTCTATAAACAGAAACACAGGGCAGACGGTGTTAGAGTTCGTTCTACGTTGTTTTTTAATCTCAAATAATGATCTATCTCTTGAGAAAAAATTCCGCATCTTCTAGGTCAAATTACTGGGGAAAATCAACTGGCATTAAGGATTTTATTGTCTCTCATTTCTCTGACTTTTATGGGAACAATAAAACCAGCCATGCAATTGTTAGATACATAATGTTTACTCTGAATGATGGATTAACATTCATTTGACTAAAGTGCAGACTGTCTCAATTATATTAAAAGTTATTCATTGAAACTAGTGTATGGCATATCAATCTTTTCTCAGAAATAGAATTTTTTATTATGCAATGAGGGAGAAAAATTCTCATTTAAAATAAATGCATTTCAGTTCCACAAATTACTTCTAAATGTTCAAGGATTTGGCAGTCCCAATTGCATTGTTTATACCCATCTGAAATTTAATAATTTCTTTTAAAATGCATTATTTTTCTGATTATGAAAATTTTATTAGTTTTCATAATAATAACTTCTAACTTTTACTGTGCAACCTTCAATATTACCCTAATTTGCTTTATTTAATTTTTATAGCAACACTTTGAAGCAGGGTGTCCTTAACCTTACAGAAGAGTTTGCAGCTCACCAGGTAGGTGACGTGTCCAAGATCACACAGCTGGGAGGGGTGGAGCTGGGATTCGAATCCGTCAGTCTTGCTCCAGGAGGCCTCCCTCCTACCCTCTGCCCTGCACTGGCTTTACTCTGCTTCATTTGCAAGCCAAGATCTCTGCAGTCCAGCTACTAAAAATACTTTAAGGTGCATGCATGATGCGCATGTGCACTTCTGGCACACATACTAGATAAGGCTGACAATCCATGTGCCTGTTTCCCATATTATAAATAAGTAACCTATGCCTTAGCCATGTAAAATGACTTGAATAAATTCAAAAGCTAAAAAGTAGCAATACTGGGACCTCAAATCAGGTATTGTTATTCTTAATTGAGTACCTAATCCACCCCAGAATACTTTGTCTATCTGTTTGGATATTTAGAAGACTTAAGAGATTATGCATAAGCATATATTCACATGCCAGCTTTACCTAATTTTGAGGTCTTTAAAAGTAACATGAAAAAGAGACATTAAATGGTAAAAATGTGCTACTGCTGTTTAACCCCCAGGCTAGATTTAAATGTATGTTAAGAAATCAGTATTACATATGACTTCACTCATATCTGAAATATAAAACAATGCGACAGAGAAACAAAATTTCATGGACATAATAGTTTAGTGGTTACCTGAGGGTAAGTGGGCGGGGGGGTGGCGGGGGAGAGGAGGACAGGGAGCTAAATGTATAGTGATGGAAAGAAAGCTGACTCTGGGCAGTGAACAAATCGTAACACATAGATGAAGCACTATAGAATTGCACACCTGGAACCTATGTAAATTTTACTAACCAATGTCACCCTAATAAATTTAACTATTAAAAAGAAAAGGACATCAATATCAGCTCTCAGAATTGTTCCCATCCTTCCCAGGGAATTTTCTACTTGCTACATTGATTGATATTGTTGAAAAGATTTTAAAAAGGTACTATAAATATATGACTCCTTGTGTATGATTAAAATGAATCCATTTTTTTTTAACTTACGTTTTTAAAAATGATGCAACTTTCTCTCCAGGTTAGACAGGCTCATTTTCAAGGTCATTCAAAACTCAAATTGCTCACAGCACAACCAGAACGCTTGCTTGGATCTACTCTTAGATTTACAGAGTCTGTGTCTGCAGCTGAGGAACACGGACTGCATACAAATGACTTCCCCTCTGCAGCACAGAATTTAAATTAGCAGAGCACAAAGCCAACTAGTCCCCCAAATACATGTTCATCTGCCTCCGGAACAAGCGCGCAGACTGACTAAATATTTTGGTTGCATCAGAATTTCACCATATCAAACATAATTTCAAATAAGAGGACTGTTAAAAGCAATTGATTTTTATAGAGCTCTTAGCATTTATTATAAGGAGCTCTGCTCTGTTCACCTCGTGTTTAACCTTCACTGAAAAATAATTGACATACAACAAAATGTTCATATTTAAAGTGTTCAATTTGATACATCTTGACATAAAGAGACACTCATGAAACCATCACCATAACCAAGATAATGAGCACATCCATCACCGGACAAGTTTCCTCTAGAGCCCTGGTAATCACTTCCCCTGCCCTTCTCTGTTCCTCTCTTCAGTCCACCATTGATCTGGTTTCTGTCACTATAGATGAGCTTGCATTTTCTAAAGTTTTCTGTCAGTGGGATCTAACAATACGTACTCTTTTTGTCTGACTTCTTTCACTTAGCATAATTATGTTGTTGCATGTGTTGCAGCATTCTTATTGTCTTGTGCATCACTATTTCATTCATTTTTATTTCTGACTAGTATTTCATTGTGTGGGCATACCACTGTTTTTTGGCCATTTGTGCATGGTAGGGCATTTGAGTTATTTCTGATTTTTTGACTTTTTCACAAATAAAACTGCAATGAACATTTGTGTACAACTCCTTATATGGACATATGTGTTATTTTCTCTTATAGGTAAATATGGAGAAGAGGTGTAGCTGGACCACATGTTATGCATATGTTTCACTTTTTTATTTAAAGAAGGTGCCAAAATGTTGTACCATTTTAGATTCCCACAAAGCGGTATATGTGAGTTCTAATTAGTCCCTGATCTCACCAACATTTGGGATGGCCTGCCTTCACTTTTAGCTGTTCTAGTAGAAGTGCTTTGTTTTCTTGTGCTTTTAACTTACATCCATCCCGCTAATAAATAATGGTGTCAGATATTTTTTGTTTATTTTTGATTCTTAGTTTGTCTACAGTAAAATGTCTGTTCAGATAGTTTGCAAAATTTTAATTGGGTTGTTTGTTTTCTTATTATTGACTTCTAAAAGATCTGTATCTGATGTATACTTTTCAAATAAATTGTCTTTCAAACCATGGATTGTCCTCATTCTTTTAATTTCTTTTTGAGGAGCACATGTTTTAATTCAGATGGAATCCAATTTGTCACTTTTCTGTTTCATGGACCATGCTTTTGGGAGAAATCTTTGTCTAACCTGGTCAGAAAGTTTTTCTATTATTTTTTTAGAAGTATTTTAGTTTTAGGTTTTACATTTAGATCTATTGTGAGTTAATTTTTGTATATGCTGAGAGGAATGGATTAAAGTTCTTTTTATTTATTTTTTTGCATCTCAATACCCAGTTCCATTTATTGGAAAGACAATCAATTCTCCACTGAATTGTCTTGCACGTTTGTCAAAAAATCAGCCGGATTCCTTATATGTATCAGTCTGTCTCTGGACTCTATTCTGCTCCTTTGACTGACTTATCTTGATGCCAGTCTCACACTATCTCAGTGACTTGATTCAGTAATACTTGATGTCAGGTAATGTTAACTCTCCAGCTTTGCTTTTTTCTGTTTGGTTTTGTTTTTAAGGGTGTTTTAGTTACTCCAATTTCTTTTAATTTAAATATAAATTTTTCAATGACCCTGTCGGTTTCTTAAAAAGTATACTAGAATTTTTATTTCAACTACTTTGAACCTATAGATAGATTTGAAGGTAACTGATATTTTTTTTAAGATGTATTTTTATTGTTTTTTACATAGACAGAGAGAGAGACAAGGAGAGACAGAGAGAAGGGGGGAGGGCCCAGAGCAGTCTCCATAGTTGTACATCATCAGTTTTCAACATGATTTCATTCCACACAGGTGGGCGGGGGCCGCACAAGGTGGGAAATGGACTGGGGGCCTCCCACATGGTAGGCACGCCCCCTCAAGCCAGGGGCTGAACTGGGAGGTGAGAACCAAACTGGGGGCCTCCCGCATGGGAAGCACACCCTAGTTCTGTATATGGGTCCACACAGGCCTGGGCCAGGATTCAATCCTTGGCCTCAGGACTGCAAAGCGAGTGCTTAACCCGCTGAGCCACCCCGGCTTCCCCAACTGACATCTTAATATTAAATCAATCTGACCTTTGAATAAGGCACTTAGGTATTCTTTAATTTGGGTCTTTAGTTTTTCTTGATTTTTATTATTTTTAGTGCACAAATCTCTCACATATTTTGTCAGATTTATCTGTAATTTTTTAAATATAATTCAGTACTATGGTAAATTGCCTTTAAAAATTTCAATTTCAGACTAATTCCTAGTACACATTAATACCAATACTTTTGAATCGATCATGAATCTGGCAGGTTGGCTTAATTAACTTTACTTCTAGTGTTTTGTTTTTTGTAGATTTTATCAGATTTTTTCCCATGCTATAGTTTAAAAATAAAGACAGTTTTACCTCTTTCTTTCTATCTAGATGCTTTTGTGCATTTTTCTTGCCGGATTGCACTGCCTTAGACCTTCTAGTATAATGTTGAATAGAACTGATTAAAAGTGAACATCCTTATTTCTGACATTAGGGGGAAAGTATTTGACCTTTCACAGATGCCTTTCAATTCCCTGAAATTTCTAGTTTGTTGAGAGTTATTGTCATGAATAGATGTTGAATTTTGTTAATTTTTTTGTGTTTATTACAATGTCATATTACATGTTTTGATTTTGGAAGATTAAATCAACCTTGCATGCTTGAGCAAGATCACACTTGTATAATATTTTTATATACTTTTTAGATTTGAATTGCTAAAATCTTATTTAGAAACTTTGCCTCTGTGTTCATAGTGGATATTATTAGCCTGTATGGGACATTTCCTGAAATGGCTTTGTCTCATTTGGGTTTCAGGTCATGCTAGTCTCATAGAATGAATAAGAAAGTGTTTCCTCTTTTTCAATTTTTTGGAATAATTTGTGTAGAATTGCTATTATTTCTTCTTTAAGTAGTTGGTAGAATATTACCAGTGAAATCATGTGGACCTGGAGTTCCCTTTGTAGGAAGGTTTTTAACCAAAGATTCAAGTTACTTAATAGATTCACGTTATCTATTTCTTCTGGTGTGAGCTTTAGTAGTTTATCTTTTTCAAAGAATTTGTTTATTTTATCCATTTTCTAATGTGTAGATATAATGTTTTAAATAATATTCCCTTTAAATATCTGTAGAGTCTATAGTGATTTCATCTCTCTGATTCATGATTTTGATAAAATGTGTCCTCGGTCCTCTTTATCAAACTCTGGAGCCTTATTAACTTTACTGATTTTTCTCAAAGATCAGGTTTGAAATCTTGTTTTGGAGGAGGAAATACTGAAATATGGGAGGGAGATAAAAAGTTAAGTAGAATGTTCATTGAGTCTATGCCCTTAACTTACCTAAAACCAAAATGTTTTTAATAGCAAGAAATAAAAAAAACCTTTGCAAGGGTCTTTGATCTTACTAATAAGAGACCACTGAGTACAATAGTTACAGGCAATTGACTCCAGAGCCAGATTGCCTACATTTGCCTCATGCCTTCTGCCTCCTATTAGCAGTGTAAGCTTGGGCAAGGTATCCCTCTATGCCTTCATTTTCTTACCTGTAAAACAAAGGTAATAATAGCACCCAGCCCAGAAGGATGCAATGATTAAATAAGTTAATATAGATATTATATGTGAAATTATTTTAAAACTTCTGGCACATGATATACACTATATAAGTGTTAGTTCTTATAATAAGACAAGGGATCCAGAAATTATCTGCCATTCCCTAGAAATACAAAATACAAGCATTTCATGTTGCAGATAAATATGCATTTGTGTTATTTTTGTTTTTTGCCAAGGATGCAAATTAAAAGTCTAAAGAAATATACTGGCCACAAAGGAAGACTTAGTCTTTGAAGGGAACAAATTTATATCCTATCTATGCCTATCATTCTTTTGACACTTCTCTAGAAGACTTTTGGGTGTTGTTTGAAGTCAGAAATTCTTGTATCTAGTGGGGTCTTAACATTGCTATAACTATTCCTCCTAGGCTTACAAAAAATGGACCTAATTTCAAATGCTATATCATTATGTTCTCTGTATCTATAAACCACTAACTTGCCCTTACATGTCAATATTTCAACATCTACAGTACATTTCCAAATGGTCTTGCCATCCAAGATAGGCACGAAAATCCATGCTCTATTTCTTGGCTCAGAAAGGGTGGTTCTCTGGTTGAAAAGTTTCATTACACAGATAAGAAAACTGAAGTGTGTCCAGAGTGATCTGCTCATAGGTGGACACTTTTCCTATCACAAAGTAAAACTTGTGGGATTTGGTCTTTCCATAGAACAAATCCTAATTTTTAAATATTTAATGGAAATAGAAACATGAGATCTTTAGCAACTTCACGAAGTTCAGAGTATCAAACACGAAGGTAGTAAATACAATCAGTGTTTTGGCATTTCCACAGCTGTCTGAATAATAACTACCAGGCAGGATGAATAATAGATCTTCACATCTTGACTTTCAAGAAACACACACTCTGGTCTTCCGTGGCCAAAGCTCATGTGGGAGGATACCATTCACCTTGGACTCTGGTCCTGTTTGACAGGAACAAAGGAGCAATCATAAAAGCTCTTCCTCATGAGGTTTTCTTACTATCTGATGTTTAAAGCTATTCAATAAGAGTGCAAATAACTACCTAAGTGTTAGATGTCTCTCCGGACAGTAACATCTATGTTTACTGATACCTTGGATTAAATGGACTGTTTAATCTGGCCAGAAATTTGAAAATCTGAAGGAGAATATGAAAGCTGGTTAGAAACACATGCATTTAATAAATACAGGGGAAACTGGGATGGCTCAGTGGGTTAAGTGCTCACTTTGCAGCCCTGGGGACCGAGGATCGAATCCCGGCCCCGGCCCGTGAGGACCCATATGCTGAACTAGGAAGTGCCCCCAGTTCAGTTCTCACCAGGGTGAGACCCTGGCCCAGTTCCTACCTGTGTAGCCCCGCACCCACCTGTGGAATGAAACTATGTGGAAGAAAAAATTATGTGGAACTATGGAGACTGTTCTGGGCTCTCCCCCTTCTTTTTGTCTCTGTCTCTGTATCGCTCGCTCTCTCTCTCTGTCAAAAACAATACAAATAAATTTTAAAATAATAAATACAACGATCTTTGCTCTCACTTGACTGCTGACACCAAAATTCATTCTATAAACAGAGATAAGGTCTACAGTGCAAATCTCCCTAAGGAGATAGGCTTATTTATACTAAAGTGTGAATGACTATACCCATCATAACATTTATTTATGATTTAGGGAAAGGGAAGATTCTATAAGCTCTCCTATCACCTCCCTAAAATGTATCTACCTTTTCCCTTTGCTTGTTCCTAAAAAGAAGGCAGTGGATGATATTGTTGTTGTTATTGTTTCCTCTTCTTTCATTTTCTTTTTCTCTTCTCTTCTTTTCTTTTCTTTATGGCTAGCAGACTAGATCTCTTCTATGTATATACACAATGGGCTGAGGTGTGTCTCATGAAAGTCAAATCTGACACTAGATTGTTTTAAGGCAAATAATTTGAGGGGATGGTTCTCTCTCCAATGGATGAGAGTTTTATTTCCAAATGTCAGGTTTTGAAAGAGTAACGAGAAACTGTAGACTTCTGACTGACATATGAGTTCTCAATATGGGAGAGGCATATTCAGCCTAGGTAATTTGCTCAAACTCTCACCAAACATCATTCAAGCCTGTTTCTACCTCACTTGAAGGTCACCTTCCTTCTCTTTCTCTTGTCAGGACCAGAACTCAAAACACAACAGCTCTACTCCAAGCCTCAATTATTTCCCAGAACTATCTCTCATGTAGATAAATCTTTTGATTTTGCAGCTGTGTTATCTTCTAAATGAGATAGTGAAAATTCTGAGGTCTAATTGTATACCCTCATAGTTTGCAATACCTCTCAGACAGCCATTTATTCATTTAATAGTAAATATGCACTAATGATTGCTCTCTGCTTGTCACTGGGTTAAGCCCAGATAATGCAAATGCTACAGGGCATCCTCTGTGCTGAACAGGAGTTACAAAGTCAAATAATGGATCCCATAACAAACAGGGTAAGTACCTATTATATATGAAGTTCTGCTCTAGGTACTAGGCATTAGGCAGTGACTATGAGATAAAATTACTACTCTTGTAAAGTTTATATTTTAGTGATAATTTTAAAAAATTAAATTATACAGTATATTAGAAAATATTAAGTTCTATGGAGAAAAATAAAACATAGAAGAGGTAGAGGAGAAGCCAGAAGAGTGTGCCAACTTCAATAAGGCCAGGAAACAAGTCTGGGGGTGGGGGAGAGGGATGACATTGGATTAAATGTATGAAGTGACAGCAAGCCCAGGGGATCTGTAGGAGAACCATGCTGCAGGCCCTGAGGGAGGAACAGGATGAGTGCATTTGGTGAACCATTAGGAAGCCAGCCTGTGTGGTGGATTCAGAGGGGCAAAGACAGACAGCAGATCATGTATGCTTTAAAAGTCATTACAAGTGATTTGTAGGCTGAGTAAAATGGAGCATCATTTGAATGATTGGAGAAGTATGGTGTTGATGTAAAAAACTCCCAGACCTGTAGAGAATTCTAATGAGTTTATTTGAGCCAAACTGACAATTGCTAGGAAGCAAAATCTCAACAAATTAAGAAAATGCTCCAAAAAATGTCAGTTTTTGCAGCTTACTTTTTCCATTAGTATCAGAGGAGGAGATGTAAAGAGGGTAACATGAAATCCATGGGTGGTGGATTAAGGAGCAGGCAGACAGATACTTCTTTACATGGTGGATAGGGATAGTTAATACTTAGCATTTTACAGCACATAGAGATGGTAATTGGGGAGCAAAATAACAATGAGGGGTTGGTTGTATAGTAGTCTCCTGCTCTGGTGGTGGGCTGTGCCCTGGGGGGTCCAGAAAAAGGGATTTTACTCCTACATTCCAAGGGTATGTTGTTGTAGATACAAAAAGACAATAGACAGGCTCACTTAAAGTAAATGTTGACCTTTGTTCAGGAAGCTGCAAGCCAAGGATATGACTACCTGCCATGATCCGCTTTAAGTTAGGAATGTTAATGTTCAGACCATCCTATGTGGTTAATTTTGGTCTCTGAGTTTGTAGGGCCTGCCATGCTGGCCTCCCCTGTGCTTGTCAGGTTTAGAATGTGGCCCCCCTTTTTTTGTCCACAATATCAAGATCTGTCCTTAGCTTTGAAAGACTTATTGTAGCTGCTCTGCTGAGTAGAGACTATGAGGCAAGGGTGAAAGTAGAGAAGTTGTTGAGGAGATTATTGCAATCCCCCAGGCAACAGGTGATAGGGCTGGGATTTGAGTAACAGAAATGGGGTAATGAGAAATGGTCAAGTTCTAGATGTATTTCACAGGTACAGCCAACAAGATTCCCATATGAAATGGATATGGAGTATGAGAAAAAGAGAAGAGCCAAGTATGTCACTGGCGATTGGCCCGAGCTCCTCGAGAGATGACATTTCCATTTACTGAGATAAAATTTGCAGTTGAGCATCTTGGGTGAGATGGGGGAAGATCAGAAATTCAGTTTAGATTTATCACTCATCGTAGTGAAAATGTCAAGGAGACGATTGGACAAGGGAGGCTGAATTCAAGGGAAAAGTCTGAGCTGAGGAGGTACATTTAGAAGTTGTTGGCATTTGGGTGGAATTTAAGGACATGTGTTTTGGTCATATCATCATTAGAGTAAATGTATGTACATAGAGAAAATGAGGACTTGTCCATTTTCAGGGGCCACATTGCCTCTGAGATATAAGTACTTATTTCATAATTAAAC
>PVKE010035090.1:0-17054 GCA_004027555.1 Craseonycteris thonglongyai | reverse complement strand
CCACGAGGACCGAGGATCGAATCCCGGCTCCGGCCCAGGCAGGACCCACATGCTGAACTGGGGAGTTCCCACAGTTCGGTTCTCTAGCTGTCTCTGTCTCTGTCTCTCTCTCTATCTGTCAAAAGTAAAATAGAAATAAATATGCACTGAAGACAAAATAATTACTCTCTATAAATATAAAAAGATATAAAAAAAAAAACAACAAAAAAACAGCATATGCAAAATTCATATAACCAGGCTTATCCTAGCACGTCAGGTCACCTTAATCCCTCAGTGAGTAAGGACTAGTTGAACCACTGAGATATTTCCATTCATTATAGTCTCTTTTCTTAAATGTCTGAGGCTTCTGTAACCAAGAGCCAATTACCACTGTAGGCTATTAATCATCAGTGTAGCTTAATGCCAAGAACTGGAGTCAAGCTGTCTACACAGTTTTACTTAGGTTTCTCTACAAGATGCACATGAATGAATAGCTTGTCCCATAAGGGGAGGCCGAGGCCAGCCTTATGGAAGCTGTGAATAAACTGCACATTAAGCCTCATAAAAAGATTCTTCCAACAAAGTGTGGTATTTTATGTAGTTTACTTGTAACTTTTCTAAGTTTTAGCAATAAAGCGTAAATTCAAATATCATACATAATACTTTTTATATCTTATAATGTACATATTGGACTATCAAAAACTATGCAAAGTTTTTAGTACTTGTGGGGAAGCTGGGATGGCTTGGCGGGTTAAGCACTTGCTCTGCAGCCCCGGAGACCGAGGATCAAATCCCGGCCCAGGCCCGTGTGGACCCATATGCTGAGCTGGGGTGTGCCCCCAGTTCAGTTCTCACTGGGGCCTATGCGGGAGGCTCCTGGCCCAGTTCCTGCCCTGCGCAGCCCTGTGCCCACCTGTGGAGTGAAACTATATGGAAAACTAATGCTGTCAACTATGGAGACTGCTCTGGGCCCTCCCTCTTCTCTCTGTCTCACTCTGTCTCTCTCTGTCAAAACACAATAAAAATAAATACTCAAAGAGTTTTTACTACTTGTATGTCAAGGGACCAGTTATGGTAGTATATTTAAAAAATGGATGTGTATCAAAAACTGCAGCCTATAATGTGAATGAGCTAACATTTGAAGTCTAATTGATATAAAGTATAGGTTTCCAAAACAAATACAACTTCCCATATGGAGGAATGTTTTCATTTTTAAGAAAGCTATGTTAGCCGAGTATATCTAGAATTTTTATTCTTTCATGGAACCCTAGAAGACAGAATGACATTGGAAAGGGGAAGCTATTTGTTCAAAATGGACCTCACAGATTAGAAAAACTAATTTACCTACAACTGGTGGTTAAAAGTTATCTGAGATGGAATTAGACTCAATAATGACAGATCCTGATAGTCAGTGTCCTAGAAGAGAAAGCAACACCTTGGCAAAGAAAAAAAAAAAAATAGGACCAAGAAAACATAGGGAGGCTGGAGCTTAAGGAGGCAAAACCATCATAAATTTGTACTGCAGAAATTATGACTATGTTAAATAACTAAAATTAAAATTTGTGTGTGCCCTTTATTTTTAGATATTGTCATTTCCTCCACTATTCAAAACTTTAACAAAAATAGCTATACAGAGAACTCTGGTGAGTGAAGAATCTTATTGGTGCCCAACACAGCAATAGAAAGGGGCAGCACATGGGAAAGCAAAATATAAAATAGAAATGGAGATTTCAGAGCCAGTGGAAACTAAAAATTATGTTTCCCTGAATTCACAAAAGATTTTAGGAGCTAATCACAAAATGGGAGATTTATAACAATTTTTGTTTGGATTTAAGAAGACAGTATGAGCCATAATATATCTTGGTTGCCATTTCTTTATCCAAAACCTATTGAGCACCTACTATGTGCCAGCCACTATTCTAGGCTTTGAAGGTAGAGCAAGTAGGCCAGAATGAATAGAATAGAGTGTGAAGAAAATAGTAGTAGGAGATGCAGCTGGAGAGTTACTACGGGGGCAGATTATAGGGCATGGTAGGACACTGAAAGGGCTTGCTTGGTGTGATGGAAATCTCTCAGTGAGATTAAAAGCCATTGGAGAGTTTTAAAGAGTGAAGTAACATGACCTGGCTTACATCATCACATAATTCTGTCCAAGGTGTTTAAAAGAGTCTAAAGGGAGTAGGGAAGAAACAGGCAGACCAATCTGAAGGCCAGTACAATCCTCCAGGTGAAAGAAATAATGGCAGGGTTGACGTTTACATGGAGGTGGTGAGAAATAACAGAGTGTAAATATATTTTGAGGGTAAAGGGCAGGATTTGGTGACAAATCGGAGGTAGGATGGAAGAGAAAGAAAAAATTCAAGGAAGTTTTTAAGATTTTTCAGACTGAGCAGCTGCAAAAACTGGAAATCAATTCAGATTTCTAAATCAGAACCTTTTTGCCCAGCCTTTAAACTCTAGGGAGAGACAGAACTTGAAATGTGCAAGGAGCATTATAATATCCAAAGATTTTCCAGCCACATGAAGCCTGTTTTCTTCTCCATTCTCACCCTGAAACATGAAAGGAAGGCAAAGTTTCTCCATTTTCAGCCTGCCAAGAGTTAAGACTCAACAATTTTGAATAGTACATGAAGTGCAAATGATAACGCTTCATGAGTGTTTTCATTAAGTATAACTAACATCTTATTTTGGTTTTAAATAAGTTTTAAGCAGATTTTCATTATTTGCAATTTTTTCATTTGAAGGAAAACTGCCTCTACTTATAAACAGTATGGATAAATTTACAAGTTCCTTGGACAGTGACCAAAGTGGCTCTGAAAACGTGACCATTAGTCTGACCTTTCATTAATTCTTGACTGGAAAGAGAAAAGGGTAAAGGAGAAAGTTGGAAACAGGAGATTGGAGCTAACTTGGCTAAATTCACCCATGACATAAAGACCCAATCTCTGGGTCTGTTCTCTAATTCGTAAGCTTAAAGTGAAAAATGTATGATAGGATTGATATGAGGAAATGCCTTACTTTTCTAATAAACACATTTAATGAATGTACAGTGATATTACCAAAGTTTGGGGTATATTTTTATTGAGCAATAAAAGTGGGGGGGGGGAGAAAATGACTGTGACTGCTTACCAGCTTCAATATGACAAGCACTAGGATTTACTTCCTTTTCAAGGAATATGGCCATTTTTAGCCATGATTAAATCCAACAGCTCCAAGAGGGTTGTACCCAGAATCTGTTGGTGCTGTGTCCACTCCCTTCCTCATGAGGAGGGGTGAAGCTCGCCTGCATGCAGATTTCAGCCAGTCTGTCCTACCAGTTCCAAGCCCACCCCATGCACAAGAGAAAGACAAAACCCATCAATTCTAAACCCTAATTCCTATATACAAAATTACCTGAGCTATGTTTCATTACTAACATATATATATATATATACATACATATATATATATATATATATATATATATATATATATATATATATATATACTTTTTAAGAAAGTGATAGAAAGCATCTGTCTGCAGCTTTCAAGACTAATACCAAGAAGATTCACATTCCTGCTTGGTACCACAGGGTCTAATAAAATCCGAAAAGATTTCTGACATATAGGAGTGGTATACTCACAAATTTTATATTTCTCTCAGCTTTGTGATCCATCAGATACAAAGTAGAACAAAATAAAGAGAAGAAACTCCAGTAGAGCAATAGTAACACAACAGAATTTAGGCTTCTTCTGTATCATGAATGTTACTTGTGTAATTAAAAGAGGAAATAAGAACGACCTTCTTTCAAGAAAATTATTAAAAGATCAGTTCTTTTCCATGGGGGAATTCAGTAAGAATCTATCTTCCTACATTTATAATTATTAACCCTGCCATTTAATGTACTACATGACCCTAGAAATAACCTAGAAATTTCACTATTCTATAGTTTTCTTGTTGAGGATTCTAAAACCCCTCGCTGTCTCTTAAGATGGTTTTAGTGTGCCTTTTAATTAGAGACATGAAGATTATCCTAATTTTAGACTCTAAAATAATTACTAAATTACCTTCCAATGTGTGATTATATAACTTTCCAGTTGGTTTTAAAATAAAGTGCAACTGATTACCATCACCTAAATTTTATTAGGCCTTTTCTGAAAGAAAAAAAATATTTTAAAATTTTAAAATTTCTTGATTTCTAAAGAAAAAGCATAGAATTATAGTTGAAATGAATTTGAGTGCTGTTTTTATTAATTCAATGAAAATGGCTTATTAAATTTAGCAACTTACCCCTTTCAAAACATACTGATTCATACATATTAGCAACACTCTACGTCTTGAATTGGCTACTTTTGACTACAAATAATAGAAAATATGACTCACAGTGGTTTGAACACATTTGTGATTGACAAAACGCTGGACGAAGTGGTACCATGGTTCTGCCATGATGGTATAAACACCCAGGCTCCACCACCAAGGTGTAGCCTCCACAGCCAGGTGGCTGCTGCAGCACATAAATTCCACCACCAGAGAGAGCATTTCTTCTCAACCCTCTGTCTTGTCAGCGTGGACAGTTTTTCCTAGAAGTTCCAGAAGTCTTCCCCTTTCATGTCATTGGCCAGAACTGCATGCCATGTCTCCGGACTCATCAGGGCAATGGAAAATGAGATTGCAGTAATGCCTTTAAAACAAAAATGACTAATCCCTCGGCCCTGAGTACAGTGTCACTCAGAGAATCTCTAGATGCTTCTGGAAAGGGAACAGTAAGGAAAAGCCAACAGTGTCCTTATATATATAAAACATGTGCTAAAGACTATATACATTTTTTATCTTAAAAAAACATAGTGTACATACTTATAATTCATAAATAGAGAAAAATGGAGGATTGAAAAAATTCAATCACATACCAATGTCACACTGCTAATAAGCAGGCAAGTCTGAACTGAGGCCTGAGGGCTGAAAACCTCTGTTGGAACCACAAAGACAACAAGGGCTCATGTTACTGTAGCTTGAAAGCCAGTGATATTAGGCTCTGTTTGCCAAAACGAGATTAGAACTTCAGATTGTTTCTCGTGAAAAGATGCCCTCCTGTGTTTCTTCAGTATATTCTCCACACTAATATGTTTTTGGTTCTTGCAAAGAAAAAATCTCTCTGAAGTTGAGATGACAGCGACCATCAGTTACAGAGAAGAGAAAATATGACTCCTTCCAGATTCTCCATAAATGTGTGCTGCGCACCTGGAGATCAGAATAGGTCCTAAGTCATAGGTGGCTTTTTTTTTTTTTTTTTTTGATGATTTGAGAGCCTCATAATTGTTTATTGACTCGGGCCCAGCTTCCTTTCACTTTTACTTGAGGAGAAACTATTTTCCTATAATTTAGTGGTAAATGACTTTTGAATAATGAGAACTTCGAGAGGGAAAGGAGGAAGTTATACGAAGCGAAGCAAATAATTGAAGGTGTTCATTTTTCTCTGGAAAGAGCACCTGCTGGATTCCCTGTCTTGTTTTCTTAGGTAGGGAAAAAAACAAACTCTTTGTTGTTTTAACATATTGATGCCTGGGTATGAAATGGCAGAGCAGTTGCTATTCATAAAAGTAGGCAAGTAGCTAATGTTCATGTTCTCCACAAGATGCTAATTATTTTTTCTGTTGTTATATAGGAGTACTAAAATTCTCTATTATGTGCTTTATCTTCCGTCTGCAATCTTGCATCATGGAAAAGTATATAACCCTTGTGCTATTTTTGAGATAATGATTTAAATTGAGTATTTACTTTAAGAATACTTTTAATCCCAAATGCTAGTGAAACTATATTTATATTGATAAGTGAGCAGAAGTGGAAAAGAAACGACACTGTGCTCCCAGCGTAGCTTTGAACTTACTAATTGATGTTGATCAATGGTAGCTCATTCTTTATGTGATATTCCTATTTTCTCAGAATGGAACTTGTAAAAAATTGTTTCAAGAAAACATTTTATTTTGGCATTTGGTGGCACAAGAGTTTAGCAGAGGAAATGTGTTACATATATTCCATTTAATGCAAATTGACCTGGTCTGGATGTCTTCACATCCACTTTTGTATTTTTATTTTATATTTTTTGTGTGCCTATTAGCTTAGAAATATGTTTTTAAGTGTTTTTAGGTTGGTAGTTCCTCAAAATATTAAATATAAAGTTATCACATGATCCAGAATTCCACTTCTAGGAATACACCCACAAGAAATTAAAATATATGTGCACACAAAAAACTTGTCCACAATGTTCGCATCAGTATTATTTATAATAGCCAAAAAATGGGAAGAATCTAAATGGCTATCAACTTATAATTGGATAAACAAATGTGGTATGTCTATACCGTGGAATATTATGTGGCAATGAAAAATAACAAAAATACTGATATATGCCACAATATAGATGAACCTTGAACCATTATGCCAAGTGTAAGATGTTAGTCACAAAACACCACATATTGTGTTGATCTCACATGTCCAGAATAGACAACATCATAAAGACAGAAAGTAGATTGGTTGTTGCCTGTGGCTAGGGGTGGGGAACAGAGAGCACCAGTAAATGGGGACAGGTTTCCTTTCTGACGTATAAAAATTTCTAAAACATGGTCATGATTGTACTCTAAATGTTAGAAACCACAAAACTATATACTTTAAATCAGATTTTATGTATATATCTCAATAAAACTACATGTAAAAAGAAGTAGTGTCTTAGTTCAGGCTGCTATAGCAAACTACCATAGACTGGATGCTTTAAACAGAAACTTATTTCTCACAGTTCTAGAGGCTGAAAGTCCAAGTTCAAGGTACCAGGAGATTGTGTCTAGTGAGAATTTGTGTCCTGATTCAGCCAGCCATCTTCTCTCCACATCCTCACATAGCAGAAGGGTTGAGAGAGCTCTTTGAGGTCTCTTTTATAAGGACACCAATTCCATTTATGAGGGCACCATCATCAAAACCTTATCATTGTTCAAAGACTCTCACCTCCAATACCTTCATATTGGGGATTAGGTTTTAACTAATATATGAAAATTGGAGGGACACAAATATTCAGTCCATAGCATCTAGTATACTTGTGTCAAGTTTTATAATTTGATATTCAAGATTGAATTAGTCAAAAGACCTGGGTTCAGAGGCTTGCTTTCTCATGAAGGAGTGTGACGTGGGCCATCACTTAATCTCTCTGCTGCTCCCTCCTCTTATGCAAAGTAAGGTTTCGCTAGCCACCTAAAATAGAGTCTAACCCTACAAAGTTAGGATTAGGTTAATCTTGATATTCATAAAGGCAGAATAAGAGAAAAGTCTTCTGATATAGACAGACTAGGGTGGCATACGTTGGGTTGCTCTGGCTGCCTTTCCCTGGGGGTCTCAGACATGGTGAGAGGAGAGTATAATATTGCCGGGGCAGGTTTATACCTAAGGGAACTCTGGTGGTAACAGAGCTGAGATGTGTATGTTCCACCTGGCTTCCAAGATTTTCAAAACTTTACTTTCTAAAATTCCAGTATAATGGATGCCTGATACTCCCTACTATAATGTCAACAGTCTTTATATAATCTGTAGACTTATGGAACTTGAATTTGAGATATTTTTGTCCTATATTTTCCTTTATGTGTTTCCCAGACTATAGAGTCCATGCTGTTTTGTGATATTTGCAAGAATATAAAACTCATTGTTAAAGTAGGTAAACCACCATTTCAGTTGCTCATTCTGATTATTTAAAAACTGAGGTGAAAACATTTCCCCTGGCTGAACATTTTGGCTTTTAACTTGTTATAAATGAGCAACTTCCTTAGTTCCCTTTCTTCCAGCCCCATCTGCACTCCTATTTTCTTTCCCAAAGTAAAAAGAAGTCTAGAAACTAACAAAAGCCAAACGGTGTATGAGTAGGAATCTGAAAGAGATACAAATGTATTAACGGCACCAATGTTGGTAAATGTTCATAGTAGGCATTTATCTGAAAGCATATGAGACCCCATTCCACGGATGAAGAGTTAGATAAGACAATGTTATGCATAGTTTCTCTAATCCTCTAGACAAAAATAAATTCATTCACTCTTGAGAGACTATAACAAGACTGTCAAGAAAAGACCCTGCCTTTCGATACTCTGAAATCATGCATGTCTTTCCCTCAATTCTTCACTCTCCAGGTGCTCATAATCTGAAACACAAAGCTCACACAGAAAGCCCTTGAGACATTGCCCAGTACCGCTTACCTCACCTGAAAGAGAGGCAAGAACAGGCTATTAAGGCTCAAGTCCCAAGAATGAATGAATATATATATATAGATATAGATATAGATATGCAACATAGTGATTCCAAGAGTATATCTAGATTTTTCATCCTGTCTAGTAAAGCATGCTTTAACTAATTCATTGCTACAAGAGGTCATATCTCAAAGTGGTAATACGATGACCGAGAATTTTCTATATTTCAAATTTCATTGTCATGAAGATGCACAGGTGTACCCAGTCTAAATCATGGAACAAGACTGAAAATGAACATGGCACACCCTTTCTGCCACCCACAATAAAGATTCTTTTCCTCAAGCTGTAGGAATGAGTTTACAAAGCTCTTCAAGGCAAGCTGGGACAGCATGTTTGGAAAACAAAGGACCTTTTAACTGCTGCTGACATGAATGAACTCTCTGAAATAACAGCTGTCTTGAGATTACATTTCAAGGCCTGTGAGCAGGATGCAGAGCCTCCTCATAAAAAGACAAAGCCCAAGAAGCCTTTTATTGGTTATGAAAAAAAAAAAATTCCCAAGCCTGGGATGCCTAATTTCAATTCCTGCAGGAAGCAGCACTTACATGTTTACAGAACAAATTTGAGAAACACCCTTTATATTTATTGTGGCTGATAAAAAGCAAAATACAGGTAGATAGTTCGGGTAGAAGTAAGAAATCAGTTGCGAAGGTTATCCTTGTGCACAGCCTAAAAGTTGGTTAGAGACAATGACATCTGGCTATTAAAATCTTGTCACAGGACATTATTTCCTTTCAGTCTTTCTAGCCATAGAATGTCTGCTGTTAGGTATAAATGATGGGCAAAAGAACTCATTTGGAGAAATATTGACTCAGTCATACTTCATGGGTTTATTACTACCTAGAGAGAAATGAACCTTGTGAAATTATAACTGCTAAACTACAACCAAGATCCTTTCAAAGACAGACCTCCCGGGGAACAGAAGAGAAGGTTAAGGGTTGGGGAGTAGAAAATCAAGAGTGCTTAGGGAAGAAAGGAGAGGGCCAAGGAGATGGGGATTTAGTGAACAGACCAATAGATCTGACATCAGGGTAACGATTATACTACTATTTTTATAATTCCATTCATCAAGCAGCTTTACCTTAGACAGTCAAGTCTTTGTGGTAAGCGTTCCCAGCTAAAGTGCACACAAAATGTGATGACAATACATTTTTCCTTACCCTTCCTCAGATTCTCAGAAGGCTCCAGAGACTCAAAAAGTTAAGAACCACTGTATGGCGGATTAAATAAAACTGTAAAACCTCTGATCCTTCTTCCATGGAGAAGTGGGTTCTATTTTCCCTCCCCTGGAATCTAAACTGGACGGTGACTGCTTCCACCAATAGGGAGCCTCGGGGATAATGAGATTGTAGTTCCAGGCTCAGCCTGGACCAGTGTCTTTTCACTGCTGTTCTAAAGCTCTGAGCTCCTATCTTGAGACACTGTACACGAGAAGCTCAGGCCACATGCTGAAGGCCCTTCTCTTCCAGCTGGATTCTACAGCCTCAGCTGCTGCCACATGGATCAGACATGAATCACCCAGCCTGGCCCTTCCAGAATTCCTGACGCAAAAAATTAACAATAGTTTTAAATCATGGAAATTAGGAACAGATAACTATAACACACTTATAAAGACACTGAAGACGGTGACAAAAAACTGAAAACTTTGGGATAGTCTAGTCTGTGAAATCATAAATTAAGACAGAATTCTAAGCCAAAACTTTACATAATGTGTTCCTATACAATTTCTGCCTTTCAGATTGCTTACCAAAGATGCACACAATAACTCTTTATATTTTTTAAGTTGCCAAAAGAAAAACATTTAAAAAAATTAGAACTCATCATTTTCAAAATACCTGTCTTCCATGCAAATGATATTTAGCATTATTTAGTTTCTTAACTTTACATTATGCCTAATTTCCTTCCAGTCCTCGAATTTACTTGTATATTCTGCTCATTGTTATTCTTTATTGACCTTGCCTTTTGAGACCTTACTACATTAACTACATGACAGCCATTGTATTATAAAATGTTTTGGTTCTCAGAGGATTTACTGATGAGGTTCTTTCTTAAATAACCTATAGATGATTTAATGCCTAATAGATAGTCCTCACTTTGTTTTTGTTAAAGATTAGTCCAGGGGAAGTTGGCATGGCTCAGTTGGGTTAAGAACTCCCTTTGCAGCCCTGGGGACTGAGGATCAAATCCTGGCCCTGGCCCTTGGGGACTCACATGCTGAACTGGGTGTGCTTCCCATGTGGGAAGCCCCCAGTTCAGTTCTCATCTCCGGGTTCCCCATCCCCCCTACCCCCGGCCCCAGTCAGCCCCTGGCTTGAGGGGGCGTGCCTCCCATGCAGGAGGCACCCAGCCCAGTTCCCATTTTGCACGGCTCCCATCCACCAGTTTGGAATGAAACCATGTCAAAAACTGATGACAAACGGCTATGGAGACTGCTCTGGGCCTTCCTCCTTTCTGTCTCTCTCTCTCTCTCTCTCTCTCTTTCTCTCTCTCGCTCTCTCGCTGTCTTTAAAAAAATAAATCATTAAAAAAAAATGAATCTTTAAAAAAAAAACAAACGATTAGTCTAGGCAACTTGCTCAACACAAAATGATTTTTTTTTAATCCTGATATTTTTACTTATTTAAGTTAATATCCTATATTTTTCCTCTATAATTTCATATGACATATAATTTCATTTTCCTTTCTAATCCTTTGTGACTGAAGAAAATGTTGACTAAGTTTCAACCTGATTAAAATGAATACATTTTTATATAATTTCCTATCCTTTTACTTCCATGGAATGAAAAATTATGAAGTCCTGTAATTTTGGGGTCAATTTTAAGCAATTACAATTCCTACAGTTAATTTAAAACTCCAATCATGATTTCAAACTTTAAAGCCAGATTGTTGAATTTGATAAGACAATCAAAACTTTATATTCATTTTACATTAACTTCCCATTTATTTAGTTAGAGCCTGCTGCAAGTAAAACAACTTTCTGATATCGTCTTTGTTTTCCACCAATTGTCACCTTGGCCTGTTAACTTTGGCATCTGCAGCTTCTGATTACTTTAGGGAGAAGAGAGTGGCTAAGGAGAGTGTGTGAAAGAGAGCTCTTATCGGACGGACACTAAGAGTTCGCTCCATGGTTTCTGGATCAGGCAGGCTTTTAGGGCCCACTCTCTTTGGTGGGATTCTTCATAAATCCCTCCATTTCTATAGTACCCTTAATGTGGCTAATGCACTCTTTTTTGGGTCTTGTCTCTGTAACCCCTAAAAATTCAAGAGTCCACCTGTAGCTAATTCTGCTGGGTTCCCATCTCTACTCCAGTCATCTCACTTAAATGAGACTTGGAACAATTGCCAAGCTGCACCTCTCTGAAACATTAGATAGAGATTTTTTTTTTTAATCTATATTTTCTAATCTTTTCTCCCCATAGCTGAATGTCTTCTTTTTGCTGATTTGAATACCTAATAAGATAATAATACAATGCAGTTTCATACCAAAATATACAAAATTGCACTCATATAATCAAACTAACTACACCTTTTTTTTTTCATTCTCACTGCAGAGAAAACATCCCCAAAATGTTTTCTTTGCAAATAATATGTTCTGTTATAAAAGGTTACCTAATAACATTTTATACTCATAATCTGTACTAAGTGGTGTTGTGGGTCCCAGACATAATGTCGATTCAAAAACCACTCTTCAAAGCTGGCTATAAATGGCCACTCAATCATGGTTTTGGTGTTTTCAAATCTTTACATTTAGCACATAGTTCCAATGATAAGACAGTATTATGAAAGCTATCTGCTAATCTCACCTTTCCTGGAACCAGCGCCTTACACAAAGATCTTACTACTAGCTCTACAAAGAAAATGCTGGAGAAAAAACTGTCTTTCCATTCTCTGATGATAGCACCTAAGGGAGACAGATATATATATATTTTTAATTATGTCCTACCTTTCTTAAACAAGCTTTGTTCTTTTATTTTATAGAAGTAAAAATAAGTATTATATTCTTTTGCAGTCATTTTCTGTTTCTTTTCTCAGTTTCAAAGACAGTAATTTATTTTCACTACCTGAAACATGACACCTGAGTTAACAGTTTTAAATTTCTTGTTTGCCTTTTTCGTTTTTCACAGAACAGTTAACCCAATCTGTAACATTACCCAAGGAAAACAGGCATTATTGTTTAATTTCTTCTTTAAATTTTATATTACTCATAAAGAAACTTCTAAAAAAATCTCATTATGAAATAGCTATCTTTGTCAAAATGCTCAGCATTTGGGCTTTTCATATCTTATTCCTTAATCTGATTGGATACTTTCACAACTTTCACATCAATACCCTAAATTCTAAAAATATAAGAACTTCACTCCTTGAATGAAACAAAATATTATTCCTTGTGTGTTCCAGTCAGCCGGTTCTGATCTTCAAAATCCTCCCAAACTCAACCAATCAAAATTCAACTTACTTTCTTTTCAATATAATGTGGCAATAAATGTATCAAAATATATTTAAATGGTTTGGTAAAATACAATACATCAATATATGGAGTATACACATACAAAGTCTGTAGAAATTTTAAAAATTTTGATGTTTATATTTAAAAAACAGAATACAAAATAGTATATGCATATTTATTAAAAAGCTAAAATATGGATAAGAATTTTAAGGTAGTATACAGAAATAGAAAATAATGCTGTCTTAATTTTTGATATGGATATCAAGACAATTCAATGGGGAAAGAATAGTCTTTTCAACAAATTATGCTGGGACAACTGGATATCCACATGTAAATGATCATGAATCATAGGTATACGTGGTAACAGCCAAATCAATAAAACTCTTAAAAAGAAAACATAGAAATAAATCTTTGTAATCTTGACTTAGAATTTTTTTCTAGGCAAAGTGCAAGTGACAAGGAAAACACAATGTAATACATAGATGATATATCACAGAATTGTACACTTGAAAATTATATAATATTACTAACCAATGTTGCCCCAATAAATTTAATTTTAAAAAGATTTTAAAAAATAGATAAATTAAACTTTATCAAAAACTTTTGTGCTACAAATAATACTATCAAGAAAGCAAAAAGACAACCAGAATGGGAGAAAATATTTACAAAACATATATATCTGATAAGGGACTTGTGTCCACAAAGTATAGAGAACTCATACAACTTGATAACAAAAGGGATAATCCAATTTAAAAATGGGCAAAGGATCTGAATAGATCCTTTTCCAAATGGTCGATAAACAAATGGAAAAAAAAAATGAAAAATAAAAAGGTGAAGGGAATAATAACAAGCTTACACAAGGATTAGGAGAAACAGGGACCTTCATACATTGGTTATAAAGTAGCATAGCCATCAAACATAAGGTGATGGAAAGTGAGTTGATTCTGGGTGGTGAGTACATAATGGGATGTATAGATGATGTAATGTAGAACTGTATACCTGGAAACAATGTAACTGATATCAATTAATGTCACCCAAATAAATTTAACAACAACAAAGAAAAGTAAAATATTTCACAAAAAATTATGATTTTTCATTATATAAAAATATGAAAGAAGTATAAAATAAAGGCTGAATAAATAAAAATGTAGTTTCAAAATAAATAAATAAATAAAATAAAGTAGCCACTTTGGAAAGCAGTTTGACAGTTCTTACATGTGTTAAATATAAGATGCAGATACTCTTCTTCTTATATATATCCACACAAAATATTATGCCTGCATGCTCACAACAGCACTGTTCATCTTAGCTAAAAAGTGAAAACAACCCAAATATCCATCAACTGATAAATGAATAATTAAAATGCAGTGCATACACACAATGAGATATTATTCAGCAATAAAAAAGAATGAAATAACTGATACATGTTAGAACATGACCTTTTAAATTATCCTATTAAATGAAAGAAGCCGGTCACAAAAGTTCACATATTGCATGATTCCATTTACATGTAATGTTCAGGTTATGATCATCTATAGAGACAGAAAGTAGATTAGCAGTTGCCAAGGGATGGGGTGTTGGGAGAGTCGAGGATTGACTCCTAGTGGCAACAAGTTTACTTTTAGAGTTAATAAAATTCTCTAAAATTAGACTGTAATGCTAATTGCCCAATGTGAATATATTATGATATATACTGTACATGCTAACATGTTACACTGTGAAAATAACAACAACAAAAAAAACAAAACAAAACAAAACAAAACAGGGGAAACCGGGATGGCTCAGTGGGTTAAGCACTCGCTTTGCAGCCCCAGGGACCCAGGATCGAGTCCTGGCCCCTGAGGATCGAATCATTACCCTGTGCGAACCTATATGCTGAACTGGGGTGTGCTTCCCGTTCAGGAGGCCCCCAGTTCAGTTCTTGGCCCATGATTCAGTCCCCATGCTGTAGGTCCCATGTTGAAAACTTATGACGTGCAACTATGGAGACTGCTCTGGGCCCTCCCCCTTCTATCTGTCTCTCTCTGTCTCTGTCTCTCTGTCTAAAACAATACAAAATAAATCTTTAAAAAAAAAGGCTAAAAAGAAAATACCAAAAAACATTGAATTATAATTTTAAACGTGTGAATTTTATGCCATACAAAATATATCTCCATAAAGCTGTTTTTAAAGAAGATGATAGTTGCTTTTTTGAAATGTCCTTTATATTTCGTTCATGAAATCTTATGTTATAATTCAGTCATTATTTGTGGGAAATTAAAGCACACTGGTCGGTAATATGCTAGAATTGTACTGAATTTTTACTTGTGTGATAATGATGAGAAAATTTCCTAGCAATTTAAATTCATGAAAACAATAATATAAGAGAAGTCTAAACCAGGGTTTGAAAATAAATGTGCCAAACTGAAGAAAAATTGAGAACAATAAAAACAAACTCTCAAAATCAGTCACTATTAAAAATCTCCTTTTAATTCACACAAAATAGAATGGGCTCCTGAAAAGTGGCCATGGAAAAATTGTAATGGCATTTAAAGTGGCTACATTATTACATCACATTCCTAGAGCAACATAGGATAAAGTTGCTTTTGTCTTCATGACTCCCACAACTGCTTGAGCATTATTTTCTTGCTTCCCTCAGTCTTATCATAGTCAGTTTCAATATTTATTCCCCTGTAATCATTTTTGATAGACAATACTTTTCTGACTACTACTCAATATTCAGATTTCTCATCTCTGACATTGTCCAGATGCAGTCTGACAGGGACAGAATAAAGTAAGACTTCTACTTCCTTTGACCTAGATTAGCCAATTGACAAATGTGTGGCATGCAGGTCACTATTCTCTTGTCTCACACCTGGGTTGACAATATTCCTTCCACAGGAAACTTTCTAACTGGTTATTGCTGGCATATGGGAAAGCAACTAACTGCTGCCTATTCCTATGTATCTGGGGATTTTACTAACAGTCAGCTCTCTGAGGATGGGGCTGGGTTCACTCTAAAGCACGAGACCCAGGGTAATAGGGAAGCCCTGGTCACAGACAAGCTCCTTCTCTTGAGTGACAGTATTTATAGATTTGGGAGACCTCACATGCTATTACTCTTGAGCTCACATGCATAACCCAGCAATTATCTAGAGAGAGGCAGAGCCCCTAATGTCCCCTCTGAGTGAGCTTTCTTAGGTGGGAGTAATAAATGAGACAACAAAAGTCACTGGATGGTCACTATGGGCAGGTAGGATGCACTGATGCAGACAGGGAATATCAGATGTCGTAAAAAGAATGGAAACATTTCTAAAAGAAAAGATCTATACGAAATTAAGTCCCCTGGCAACTTTATATACGAAATTAACTCTGAACATGCTATTTGGATGACAGATTATAAAAGCATCTATTTCAGTGTAATGAAGTCATCGCTGGAAAAGCGTGGTCACATTACAAAGTCTGCATTTAGTACCTAGACAATAAGTTTGCCTGATCCCTTCAGCCAGTAGCGGAATTGAAGTCTATCATTATTAACCTACTGGAGCTTTGATCATTTTATTTGTTTGTTTGTTTTTCTCTTTATTTCTATGGTGTCTTCACTATATAGGTGAACTTCCCTCTTTATATTTTTTTCTTTGTTGCATCATGGCCTGCTGCAAAGCTAGGCAGCTCAGCACAGAAGTAAGATAAATAAAATCTCAGAATAAAAATTTCCAAAGCCTAACAACTGACTAAAGAAGATCAGGTTCAGGGTCAGAAAGGGGAATTTCATTATTTCAAGCCTCATGTGGCCATGCCCTGTCCTAATAAAATGTCCATGGGCTAGAGGTACATGGCCAAAGGAATGACCTCCATTCGCAGGCTAATAGAATAGGACTTTAGCAGTCAACTTTTCCAACTGCCACAGTTAGTCCAGAGAGACATAAATGCTTGCTACATAGCCAGTTAGTGAGAGTTAGTACTGGAATCTGCCCTTTGCTTAACTCATAGTTATGGGTTCAATTGTGTCTCCCCCAAAATAAGGTATGATGAAGTTCACACACACCCCCCCCCCCCGTACCTCAGAATATTATTTTATTTGGAAATAGGGTGATTACAGATGTACTTAGTTGATGTCATATTAGAATTGGGGGTGAGGGTGGGGTACTAACCCAACATAACCATGCCCTTACAGGAAGACAACCCTGTGAAGACACAAAGAAGAATGTTTTTGAAGATAGAGGCAGAGACTAGAGTTACACAGCTGCACACCAATGAATGCCAAAGATTGCTGGCAAAACACTAGGGTGCTTTTCCAAAAGGTAGAAACAGTCAAGGAAGGACTAGTACAGGTTTCCGAGGAAGCATGGTCCTGCCAATGCTTTGATCTTAGGTTTCTAGCCTCCAGAAC
>PVKE010035089.1:0-17046 GCA_004027555.1 Craseonycteris thonglongyai | reverse complement strand
TGTGACAGTTTTTACTTAAAAGCTGCTAGCCTTCAGCAAAGCTAGTGTTTATATATTGCACCTACTCATACCTGTTTATAGATTTTTCTGTCTGATTTATGTAATCATTTTAATATACCTTACTTTCACTTCTGAGTCATAAAACAAAACAGTGGATTTAATGAGCCCAACTTTGAATCCAGTCTGTGTACTCTTATTAAAGCTATTATTTCTATAATATGACCAGTTCTCTCCAGTGAGTGTCTGTGAAGGGAAAATCAGGTTATTGAGTGGGCTGAGTTAATTTAATAAGATTCAGTGGTTTATACAGTAGAGTGTTATGAAAGCAATTTGGAGGAAACTAATGATTTCTTTCCATTTTGCACTGCCAGAAAACAATTTTCTTCAGTTTTTCATTGTAGTGATCAGGTTTGTTGTGTTTTGCTTAAAATCTTCAGTCTTTTAAGAGAAATTATAATATGAATGCATATCAAAATCTCTTTTAAAATACCGGTAGTTTGTGTTCTAGAGGTTTTTGTGCTTAGGCTCCTCCTAGGTAAATTTTTTCAGGGTAAATTTGAATGTGTACTTCACTTCGGGCTTTGTGAGTTTTCTGTCTGTGATAAAGTCAAGCCTCTGAGATTCTGGTCATGTACCATTTAAGGCTTGGGAGCTAGAAGAGAAAGAGAGGAAGATGTAAGGGTACACAGTTACTTTGACTTATCTCAATCATGGGAATGAAGTTGGTATTCTAGGGTAAATGATTGACATTTTCCTGAGGCTTGCTTTGCTGCAGGTATTAATATAAAAGAAGCCTGAACTTTCACTCTGTTTTTGAATATTTACAGATGAGAGATGACTAATCAATATTTTAGGTGAGTAGGATACAGGGAAATCCTCAGTTTCACTTTGGCTTGAGCAGAGGACCAAAAAAGCCTGTTTGAGGACTGAATCACCAAGAAGCATTGAGAAAGAAGACAACAGCACACAAAAAGCCTTCAAAAACAAACAAAAAACCCACAAAAACGTTTATTTCTTATATTACTATTGTTTGAAAGAAACCCAAAGTGGTTAGCATGGGTTGTTGACAGGAAAAGAGTTTAGACAAGTTAGTATAATATACTTACTAGATTTTCATACTGGCTTTTTAAATTCTTTACTTCTCCCATTTGTTTATTCTGATGTACTGTTTTGGTGGATTTGTGAGTGGGGAACTGAATGGTGTTGCTAACACTGAATAATACCCCCAGGAATAAGAAATATAATTCTTCATTTAAATGTATGAGATGGAGGTGGATATCTAAGCTATTTTAGTAAACAGTAATTTTAAAATGTAATTGGCTATGCTGGTCCCTTTACATTGTCATTGCTGACTACCCCAAATTTCAAAAACACAAGACTTGTTTAAGCTTCTTATTTTCAATATTATTTTGTCTCATTTATTCAGTAAATAAAACATTTAAGCATAAGTGTATAATATGTAAGAACAAAACTTTATGGGTGTAGTATAGTTAAAGTCCCCATGCACCCCACGCATAAGTAAAGGGCTTTTTTGGTGAGATGTAAAGGGTGTCCAAAAATTCACGCAAGATTTCAATTTTGCATCATTTGTGCAGTAAAGCGTTGCCAAAGGAAAAAAAAGACAGCGTGACAGCTGACAGTTCAGGGTTATTAAAAATGGAGTGCTACACAAAAGACCAACACGTTTTCATTGTTGAGCAATGAAAATTTACATTTTTTAATTATAGACCTGTGTTTTTTATCAAAATTACTTCTTGTGTGAATTTTGGGACACCCTTTATTATAGCAAAGTCTATGCTGATTTTTATCAGATATCAGAGGAACATCACTAACCAAATCCAGGGTTGTTAATGGTTGATATCAGAATATTTTGGAGGGCTTCATTTAATTTCCTGACCCCAAAGGAAGCATGACACTCTCAAGTCCTTCTTGTTCTTGGTTCTATTCAAGCAGCCTTCTTGGGAGACTTTTTCCTTCAATGGTTTTTGGTGAGTCAAGCTTCCCAGCACTCCACTGGGCACACAGCAGCCAGTTCTCCTGTACCTCGCTCAGTGTGACAGGATCAGCTGAGGGACACATCTTGCCTCAGTCCTCTCCCTTCTGGTTCAGTTTTTGACACGTGCATTGACTGGGGAATAGGTATGGGCAGTTTGGGGGTAGCATCCACTTTTATAACAATTTTGAACTGAAAATCTGAGTTGTGATATCATCTACCTTTAAATAACTTGGAATGAGATACATCTTTAACTTAAATGTCGAAGAAACAAGGGGAAAACTCACAGGTTAAAATTAGCTTCTGGCTCACGTTATTACTCTTGAGCTGATATTCCTGGGGAAAAAATTCAGTTGCCATGACATCCATGTCTATACATAACTTAAATATCAACAAGGGAGAAAAACAACAACCCTATGTTGCTATTAGTTTTTTGGTCAGTTACCATATTCCTAAGCTTAGTTTTTAGAACCTAGTGTTTTGTAAATTTATGTTTAGGGGGAAATAGACTTAGTTAACAGCCAAGAGCTCTAAAAGTAGCTGTGTACTACATTAATTGTACATTGTATAAATAATTTTATGTAGGATTAAAATTTAGTAAATATGTGACCTTCATTGCTTTAAAATACTGCAAAATTGAATTTCTGGTCCATAGTTTAAGAACATAATCACTCTTTATTTCTCAGCTGCTTTCATAGCCCCTGTTACACGTTGCTCATAAGTATGAACGAACAGTAGTGGAGTCTTTCACATGCTATATTTATTAGTACAGCACTGATGTTATTTAGTCATTATGTGAAAAACCCACTCAAAGTTTTAGTAATTGAAAAAGCAAGCCCTGATATGAGGAATCCTTTGGGCATCATCATACTCATTCTCATGATCGTGGAGATAGTTTCATGGGTATATCCATATATCTGAATTTATCAAGCTATACACTTTAAATGCATGCATGTATCATATGTCAATTATACCTTAATAAATGTGTTTAGAAAATGCAAATCCTGGACCATGATATATGAAATACCCTAGATCAGGGGTGGCAAACCTTTTGGCGATTGAGTGCCAAAGTTTATGAAATAAGAGTACACTCGCTCGACTCGCGTGCCAACCCATCAAGTGAGATAGAGGTATCAATTATTTTTATGTCTATAAGAGCATAAACAATAATTTTTTAAATGGTATTCACAGCTCCACGTGCCGAAATAATTGCTCTGCGTGCCACTTTGGGCATGCGTGCCATAAGTTCGCCACCCTCTCCCTAGATTGTTAAAACTGGTTGACTTTGAAGTTGTTAGTGATAATCATTGTGAAATTTTATAGTTTAAGCTCAATGTTTTTTAATCCTTGGGTTATGACTAATCAATCTTGTTTTCAGTTCAAAGAAAAATTGTAGGCTTTGTTTTTCATGACCTTATTGAGCAAGTAGGGAAAGAAGGTTAAAATGTAAGTTAATGCTCATCATATGTTCTAGGTTTCCAAATTTATAAGAGTGGAAAATTTGGAATATTGAACTTTGGTTAGAATGTGTTTGGGTGTCAATTTCCTCAACTTCTCCCACATGCAATAGTCACTCAGCATTTTAATTAAATTTTGATGGATGTTTTTCCTTTTCCCTATTAGTTTAAGTTTGGAGAAACCCTTAAAAGCCAAGTAGCTGTACTTGCCGATCTGAGAAGATTTGTAGCCTGACAGTCTTTCATTCCCTTTCTTCCTTCTCTCCCTATGTCTTATCTCATTGGCCTTGCACAAATGCTGATATTGTAGGTTTTGGGGAAAGATCAGCCAATCTACTTTTTACTGTACTGGATTTGATATTTGTTGATTAGCAGCTTTTAGTTCATGTGCTCTTTCAAAGCTATTTCAGTACAACAATTGACCTCTAACAAGTAGTTTCTATTATTGTTAGAATTGTTTTAGAAATGAAAATTATGAAAAGGATCAATGAGAGATGTGATTTGTAAAGTAGTTTAACATGACTTAGGAAGTGAAACCTTTGGAGGTTCGATACGGTTGGGACTTGACACATACCTGAAGAAGTCAAGGTTCAGGATTTAATAACCACACTTGGACAGACACTAGCGTACACTGTGGGGACTTCTATTTTATAAAATTTCAAAAGACATAAATATGGTCCCTCATTGAAAAGCCCACGTGAAAGGCACTAACTACCTAGGCCTCTGCAGCGTGGGATGATTGTGGGGTGTCCCCTCAGCAGCTGCCTCAGGCTTGTATTATGCCATTAGCTAGACTCACTCCAGGATTCCTTGGAAACTGTGTGCCTACCTGAATAATTTATTACCCAGTGATCAATTATTCATAACTCATTATTACAACTGAAATAAAACCTAAAGGTGGAACCATTCTGCCATTTATGAATATCCAACAGATCATCAGGAGATTTCAGTAGAGATTTAAGTCCTTGTGGTCCCCACCGCCTGTTTGTTTCTCTGAAGGAATTCCAAAGAGAACAGCCTTCTAAAATGGAATCAGAATTAATGAAAGCAGTGACAAATGACTCCCTGCTGGTTGAGCTGCACTGGTTCATCTATTCATGCTGTTTGTCTTTTTAGTTCTAACCTTATTTGCAGCTAGAAATAAAATTTCAGTTTGAAAGAATTTAGGAGACATTTATGGCACTGTGGGTTTATTAAACTACTCTTAAAAGGTAAGCAAGGATACAAAACTTGTCTTTAGAATACCTTTTCTGGGATAAAACTTGGATACTTATAGTACATTTTATTGACATTAGTCATATTGCATTTGCTTGTTCTATCATTTATATGTGGGTTGTATTTTATTTATTTATTGGACCACATCTTTCTTATAAAGAAAAGCCACATGTTTTTCACATATATTATATAGAAATTTAATAAAAGTGCTATGAGACAAAAAAGCCTCATGTTTTTAATTCAGCAAATATAATAAGACATTGTTTGACTTAAGACAGACTGATGATGATGTTGATGGTGATTTTTTTGTAATCACCAAGGTCTTAAAAATGTGTTAAAAATAGAGAGTTTAAAATTCCACTTACTTTGGGCTGTAAAGCAGAGGCTTAGTGTGCCTTTAGAACATGGCTTACTTGGACACTCTGGTATTAAAGAGTGGGCAGAAGTCTGTGACACTTCACGTCCTGGGTTACCACTTCAGTATTATGGCACTTTCTGTGGGGCTTTCCAAAAGTAAGTTAGTAGTGATTTTGAACATAAGAATTCTAAGACACTGGCGTTAACCTTGCCATGTTTTTTTTTATTTTTTTTTATTTAGACAGAGGGGAGAGAGAGAGAGAGATACAGAGACAGACAAAGAACTGAACTGGGGGAGCTCCCAGTTCAGCATATGGTTCCACACGGGCCGGGGCCGGGATTCGATCCTCGGTCCCCGGCGAGAACCTTGCCATGTTTTAAAAACCCAGGCCTATAGATAAAAATCCTAAACTGTTGAGCAAGCATTTTTAAGTAGAGGGCCCAGATTTTTTTGTATTGATGTTGGTTCTCCAAATTGAAGGAAGGCTAAATGTTTAAGCAGGGTTTTTTTTAAGATTTCTTTTCTTGTGTTGAGAGGAGAGTGAGGAAGAAAGAGAGAAGGGGGGAGGGCCCAGACCAGTCTCATTAGTTGTGACATGGTTTCATTCACAGAGGTGGGTGTGGGATGGTTGCGTGGGAACCGAACAAGGATCCTCCTGCATGAGAAGTGAGAGCCTTTGCTACCATCCTGGTGATTACCATCTGTACCACAGTTCAACATATGGGTTTGCATGGGCTGAGGCTTGAAATCCAACCCCAGACCTCGTAATTACAAGGCAAGCGCTCACTGTCTGGCCAGTGAGCTATCCTGGTATCCCCTAAGCAAGATTTAAATGATCTAAACTAAGCTTGTCCAACCTGTGGCCCGTGGGCCAGATGCGGTCCAGGATGGCTTTGAGTGTGACCCAACACTAGTTTGTAAACTTCCTTAAAACATTATGAGATTTTTTGAGATTTTCTTTTCTTTCTAGCTCATCAGCTATCATCGGTGTTAGTGTATTTTATGTGTGGCCCAAGACAATTCTTCTTCCAGTGTGGCCCCGGGAGCCAAAAACCAGGGACATCCCTGGCCCTAAACCCATTCCTTTCACCATGGACCAACATATGATGTCTCAGGTGACCCACCAAGCAGGAATATAAATATAGATTTAGTTTTACTGTTGTCAAAATATATAGGTACCGTTAATTTGAAAAATTAGGACAAATGTAAATATGTGGAGTGAAAATTTTGCATGATTTTTAATTTTTAATAGAATTTTAATAGATTACACATTCTTTATGGCTTAAAAATATAAAGAGGTATACTGTTAAAAGCTCCTCTTATCCTTGTTCCCTTTTCTCTGGGTTCCCATCCCATCGTCTTGACTAATCCTTCAAGGATTGCTTTATGCATATACTATATAAGCAACTCTGGAACGAAGATTCTCAGCTTTGCCCCATTCTGATAAAAAGTAGCATATTACACATTTATGTTTCATGCTTTTTTCGGATGCTAAAATATCTTGGATATTTTTCCATGTTACTATATAGAAATTGCCCTCCTCTAACAGCTGTATATTTTCTTGTGTGGGTGTAGCATAATTTATCCACTTTCCTGTTGTACATTTGGGTTGTTTTTCATCTTTTGTTATTAAAAAAGCTTCTGCAGTGAATAACCCTGAACATGTCATTTCACAAACATGTCACCATTTCTTACATGGGTTTTTAAAATAAAGTATGAGTTTCTTACATGGCTTTATAAAATAAAGCAGAGACATGTCCTGCTTTTTGCAGTCCCATTCCAGGCATGAGTTTATTGCTCTTCCCTATTAGGGGTATTTTTCTGGAAAACTTTGAGAAGCACTGCTGGCAACTTGTTACTGAGGCCTAATAGTGGGGCAATTTTTCACTTTTGGAATAACTGCTATGAGGGGACAGTGACAACAACGTCACTTTGCCATCCTGTTTTCTTAGAGGTGATAGAAGAAAACATGTGTAAATGTGGTGACAAATTATTTATAAGGAAAAATCATATTGCAAAATTGCCCAGATTGCTTGCAGGCATTTGATATAATGTAACATTTACAGCTATGATTTCTTTGGAACAGGCTCTAGGGGTTAAAGTAAATACCCTCTTACTTTAACCCCTAGAGCACCAAACACTGTGTCTTAGAAAACGTTAATAGGTGTTCTGTAAAAAAGGAATTCAGTGATTAAACAAGTTTATAAAACACTGGTTTCCACAAAGTTAATTCAGTTGTTTTTGTTTTTGTGTGTGTTTGTTTTGTTGTTTTGTTGTTGCTGAAGGACTCTTCAGAGCCTTAAAGCTGCTGGGATAAGTTGTGACTCGTTAAGAGCTTTCCCCACATTTGTGCAACCATTGAACTCCCTTTAATTTTCAGGTCACATTTACTAGCACTGGTGACTGAGGATTCCCAACTTAGGAAATGCTACCCATGTTGGACACCATGAACACCATGTTGAAATTAGTGGTCATAAGCATATGTGATATTTAGATTTATAAAAGATTCAATAAGGGGATTAAGAATGAAAGTCACTATTTTAAAACTGACCATTATGAACAGCAGATGGTGGTAATGTAACATGCAGATCAACTATTAGACACGGCAGTGTTTCCAATGACTTAATTCAAGATCCATAATGTCATATTCATTTAATTACAGTCTACCAATATTTTAATTTCACTGGTTAAATGAACAAAAGGCTTAAAGTTGGCCATTATCATACTTTTAATTTCTTTCTAATAAAAGGACAAGTTGAAATACATTTGGAAAAATCTTTTTTATCTTCACAGACCATTTTAACTGGTATGAAATAGATTTGGTTTTTCTTGCCATCTATGTATTAGATGCGTATTTCCTAGTTTCTGTGTATACAAAGATATATGTGTGCTTTATTTGGAAAGAAAAAGCCACACATTTAATCAAACTTAATTCTCCACTGTCCATGTTTCACTCAACAAGCATCTACTTGGTGGCTGCCAAAGAGAAGAGGTGGCTACAGTCATTGTCCTGCATTAACTGACCTTTTCTCTGAGAATAGCATGTGAAAGGAAACAGGTCTGTTAGAGGGGCCCAGAGGGTGAGAGAAATCAGGGCCACTTCAGTTCTTCTGAGTCTATTAAAGACTTTGTAAAACAGGGCAACAAAAAATAGGGTGTATTTTGATGGACTATTACTCAGCCATAAGAAAAAAATGAAATACTATTTGCCACAACATGGATGAACGTTGAGATCATCATGTTAAGTGAAATAAGCCAGACAGAAAAAATACAAGAACCATATGACTTCACTCATATGTGAAATATAAAACTGAAAACAACAAAGAAACAAAACCTCATGAACATATAACAGTTTAGTGGTTACCTGAGAATAAGGGGGGAGAAAGTGGAGGAGGCAGAGGGAGGGGGAGTCAAATATATGGTGATGAAAAACTGACTCTGGGTGGTGAGCACACAATGCAACACATAGATGATATATTGTAGAACCTATGTAACTTTTACTAATCAGTGTCACCCCAATAAATTTAACAATAAAAAAAAAATAATGGGGTGTATTTTACATTTACATTTAATAACAAAATTAACACAAAAGTGCAATGTAACTATGTTTCTCAGAAGGTGATTATAGAATTATTGTAAAATGTAATCTCTATTGTAGTTAGGGTGGCCCAGACATGGGAAATGCATTTGAAGTTTTGTGGGAAACATCTGTCAGAGCTGTCGGTTTGTGTCTATGATGCAGGGTGTAATCTGGCTTGGAGTTCTTGTCAAGAGTCAATATTTGATGCCCTTCATAAATCTGCGGCCCTGAGAAAAGGCCATTTTGGCCACTTCAATGATAAGCCCTGATGCAGGAGATAAGCCTAGAGGAGCTGCAGAGAAGGGAGCCCGAAGGACATTTGGACCCACTTAATGCACGTGGGATAGCTGGAGATGGCCCAGGGAGGGGTTTTATGACTTAGATTGAGGGGGAACCTCGAATATGTGAAACCGCAGTTTGAAATGACACTTCAGAGATTCCACTGGGCAGCTTTTCCACCCTGTCCCTCCTTCCTCAATCCAAGGCTGAACGTGCTTTACCTCTTTCTAGATGTAGTAGAAAGACCAGCCTCAGGCAGGGCTGATGTCTTAATAAACTGGCCACACCATGTCACCTCTGGGGGCAGGGAGCCATGATGTTTCACTGTTCCCAGGTGGGAAAGGGATCACTCTTTTTATTTGAAGATCGATCTCATCAGGTACTGCAGGAAAAAATAAAGGGATCGAATTTGAATCAGTCAAGTGCTTAATGCAACAGAGTCACTCAATCGGTAACAATTAGGAAGCAATATTTACCTTAAGTAACCTACAATGTGAATGTCTTCATTCAGTCTTTGGTGGGTAAATAGATGCTAACAGTGTCACGTGATGTTCTAGGTATGAGACAACAGCGAACCCTATGAATTCTGTTCTCAAGAGGGAGATATGTATTCTGATGGGGCTGTGGAGACAGACAATGAATAAAATTATATATACTAAAGTATGAGTAAGTGTTGTGGAAAGAATCAAACAAGGGAAGGGGAAGGGAGTGGTGGGTGGGTGTCTACCTTATAAATGCTATTCGATAGTTCATATTATGCTTGGTATTAAAATGATAGTAAATAGTCACTCTGACAAAAACACCTTAGATAAAAAATCATTAGAAGGAATTTTTGAGCAAAACCTATCATTAAAGCTTTTGTTTTTCCAGTAGCAAAGAGATATAACATTTTCCATGTTTTTTATTTCCATGTCTAGGCAATAATGCAAAGACACCAAGTATACTATTTTGTTCTGTTGCTTTTTCTGGGGTGTTGGGAGCCATTTTACAGGGAAATAGCATGGGCAAGGAGAAATGGTGCTAGGTTTTCCCCTGAAGAACTTTAACTTCATTTCACTGCCTTGAGGTCTGTGGAGATTCTTAGGCCATCTTGAGCTGATTCTGTCTCTCTCTCATTGTTTGTCTTTCTCTGCTGACTTCACACTGCGATGAATAGGTGCTGTCGTATTGGGATGGGGAGATCTCAGAAGGGAGTAGCTGCCCCATCCCCGCCCTTGTAGACAGGGTCTCTCCGAGTATGTTAGGAGTTAGGTACTTCCAAAGGGACTTTCAGTTTGCAGGCTTCAGCTTTATTCAGTTCCGGAAAAGATTTTGTTCCCCTGTGAGCTGCATGCACTTAGCATGTTTTTCCCTGATCAGAGTCAGTAATGTGGAGGCCCTGAGGAAAATCCTCTACTTGGAATCTCAGACCCTCCAAATACCTTCATTAATGGTTTCTCTTGGGCAGCAGATGAATCTAATGTAGAGCTGTGTCATCAGGGCCCCCCAGTTTCTGTCTTGAGAGAAGATGACAAAAGGAGTCAGAGCAGATGCCCTGGCCCCCAGTTTCAGGGAAAACAGAGCCAGCTCTGGATCAGGGCTGTTTAGACATTGAAGGATCCCCTCTTCAGGCTGAGGGCTGAAAGCCATTAGTGTAATACCTGGATATTGCTTATCATTGTATTTTCTGTAAACAATATATTTGTAATTATAATAAAACCCATAAGACTCATCTTCATCTCTTGATATCTCAAAGCCTCCATCACAGTTCCCTTAAATAACTTACCACAGTATATATTATACACGAGAGGGAAATCACCCCTAACCTTAGATTCTAAGATAGTCTGACTTGTTAGCTCCCTGATCTTCACAAATATGTCTTTCTGGGTGATGGGAATTATCCCTGGTTACAGCTATGGTAGTTGAGGAGAGGAGATTGGTTCAAATCTAAGGTGTAATAGAGAACTGAGAATAAATAAAAGATATCCTGTATCTTAATTGAAAATTTAACCATTAAAATTTGAGAACAAACTCTCTATTTGACTAAAGATAAATATTTTTCTTTTGTCTTATTTTCTATGAATATAAAATTCATTGAAGTTGATCCTGAAAGTCCCAGACATTTGTCTTTTTATATTACTTTTCATTAATAATAACAAAGTACTTTAACAGCAAACTACAAGGCATTTCTAGTTCAGGAAAACCTTTAATTAGCACTGAAAATACATTTTCAGATTATTTTAGGGGTAAGCATTATTTTTCTTGCTCCTATGCATATATATTTAGCTGACTGAAATTACGATGAATTGCTCAGTTTTATTTTAAGATACTTTTTCTGAAGCTGGAGATTCAAATACAAGGGGGAACTTTATTATATACATTAATTTTGTTTTTCCCATGCATTCTTGAAGAATTGGAATAAAATTATTATGACTTAATAGTTGTATTTCCCTGGCTGAACCAAATTAGGACCCATCCACATGGTGGGAGGTATATGTGTTTCAAAGCATTTGTATCAAAGGCATACATACACAGTTGATTTCCTTTGAATTTTTCTACTGACTCTAGAAAGTTAAATTTTAAATGACCCCGCTGGTGGTAGCATTGCTCTGAGCATCTGATTTGCATTGGCAGATAAAAAAGTTTCAGTCCCTGTATATGTTCCTATGGCCTCCTGACTTTCTCATCTGTAACCATGGTCTCTCCCACCCGTTCCATGTCAAGAACATTTCGAGCAATGGCGGACATATAGGCGATTGACAGATTGGAGCCCTGCCTCATTTTATCAAATGTGTAAAAGCAAAATTGATCCAGTGACCAAGAATGAGTTTGGTTAGTTTAGCAAGAGTCAATTATAAATAGCTTTTATACTTGACTAACACAGGCAGGATTGGCCACATAATTTGTGACCCCAATACAAAATGAAAATATAGGGCCTCTTGTTAAAAAATAATAATAATTGAAAATTTCAAGGCAATCATAGCAGAGCATTAAACCATGTGTAGGGTCCTTCTAATCATTGGGCCCTGAATAACTGCGCAGTCCCGTGCTCACGAAGCCAGCCCTGACTACAGGATACCATGGAAATTGCTATGGGAGGCAAACGGTGTCGGGGGGGGGGGGAGGGGAATAGTCTCCCCACAAAGACCTATAGCATGGAGTGGGGGGGAGGATAGTCTCCCCACAAAGACCTATAGCATAGTTCAGTAGCAATCAAAATAGTTGAACTGTTTTGGTCCTGAGGGTCTAAAAATAAGTAACAAGGGTGAAGCCATCATGTATGAACAGATCTTTATAACCTCACATATAATCTTAGACCTAAAGATCTTGGAGGCCATATTTAATGAGAAAAAGCATAATTTGTCTTGTGATTGATAACTGGCTTTCATTGCTTTTCTCATTGGGGCAATTTATCTAGCCTTCTGATGATTAACTGAGTTGAAGTTTATCTGGTAAAATGTTCTCTGGAGTCAAGGATGATAGGTTTAAGCATAGGTATTTCATATTTCCTCCATTTACTTTTCTAATTTTCTGTTACCTGAGAGCAAATGACTCTAAAGCCTACACTTCTAGCTTTGATCTTTCACCCATTATGCAATCTAATATTTTCAGTGTCTAAAAGAAATCTCCTTTTGAATATTCAGCCAATGTCTGAAATTTAGCAAATCAAAGGGAAAGTGTCCTTTTATTCTGCTAGCTTCCATTCCTGATTCTGAAGCTTGGTAAGTAGTGTTACGTGTGACTGCTTTCTCTTCCCATCGCATACGGTATCCAGTGGCCTGCCAATTCTTCCTCATAAATATCCCAAATTTACTTTTATTCTCCACTGTCAAGTTACTCTCAGCCTTTGTAATTTTACATCTGTAGTAGTTTCCTGATTGCTGGGCTACTCTACTGTTTCCTCAAGCTCAAAGATAACCATTTTATAGAATACTACTTTTATAATGTCACTCTCTTGCTCTTGAATCCCTGCTATCAGACAAAATTTAAATTCAGCCTCACATTCAAGGCATTCTATCAACTAGACCCTGTCCATCTATCTGAACTTTATAAATCATTATCCCCCAGTTTACCAATCTAGCTCCTTTCCCCACAAGAAAGCGTGCGAAGGCATTTTAGCCTTGAACTTGGAAGATTCTCTGGTTTAGATTGTAAGGTTGCAAAATGTCGATTTTGGTGATGAAAGAGCCCCAGGGTTCATGGCAAGGTTCCAAGTGCCATCTATTCCTTAGTTATATGGCAGTGTATCCATTAACCCACAACATTGCAGTTACACTGCTATACACATGTTCTATCACCTAAAACTATGCCCCATGGTCATGGGGAAACTTGTACTTGTTGCCTAGCAATTTTCATACACCTCAGCTCTTGACCTAAAATATAAGCTCCTAAAAGACATAAATTGGACTTTGAGGTTTTTTACACATTCCCCTGAGGCCCACTGTTTCCATTCCCCATTGAATTCACTCATTAACTCAATTACCCGCTGACTGAACATAGTGCACTCTACAATCTGATGCCCTGGACTTGGAGTTAGGCACTGATGAGATCAAGAATCAGGGGCCCAGTAGGTGACAGTGGCAGTAAGATGGAGCTCCTGGGGCAGCAGTGCCCCAGGGCCCAGCACCAGGGATGTTGCCAGGGGGGTTGTCTCTGTTTCGGTCTTCCTGAACCTTTTAGTGAACCTGTGACCCACCCACTAAATTTGTAATACGTTCCTTTTTGACTTCAGTCAGCCAAGTTTTATTTTATTGCTAGGAACCAAGAAACCCGATAGACAACAGAAAGGAGAGTACACTTGTATTAGTGGTCTTTAAAGTAAGATACGTTGAAATCTTGTTTTTCTCTTTTTTAGAGAAAAGCAAGAAATAGAAAAACAAAAAACACCCAGAGGTAAGAAAAACATATACCTTTTCCTTCAGTAGAGACTTAGTTCATTTTAGATATAACCAATACCAGGACATGTTATTTGATTATAAGGCAGAATATTTAAAAATTGGCACAATCTACTAGGTAAGAAATAGTGTACTTCTCTTGCCATTGAGGTCAGATGCATAGGTGATGTGATGTGGTCTTGTGCATTCGGAAACAATCTAATTGTTACCAATCAATGTCACCCCAGTAAATTTAACAATTAAGAAAAAAAAAGAAAAAGAAATAGTGTACTTTCCCTGCAAAGACCACACACCATCCTACATCTCACCCAGTGGGGGACTCCTTTCTGCAACTTGCATGGAAAGTAGGCTAGGCAAACTCAATTGATGCTTCTTGACGAGGTGACATCCTCCTGCCTCTGATTCCTGTCCCCCAGTCCCACTTCTGCAGTATAGAACAGCATAAATCACATGTTTACCTCTGACTACATCACCATTCCTTGGATGTTTAAAGATTAATCTTTGTTTCATTTAAGTTTCATTATATATCAAGTTTATCCAACCCATGGCCCGCTGGCTGCCTGTGACCTAGGACAACTTTGAATGTGGTTCAACTCAAATTCTTAAATTTTCTTAAAACATTATGAGATTTTTTTTTTTTTTTTTTGGCAGCCTTTTTTTTTAATTCATCAGCTATTGTTAGTGTTAGTATATTTTATATGGGACACAAGACAATTCTTTTTCCAATGTGGCCCATGGAAACCAAAAGTTTGGACACTCCTGATTTATATGTAGATTTCTAGGTCTGAGCATGGGAAATTTGATTCAGTCAGTTTCAGCTAGAATCTAGCAGTTCTGGGTAATTCTGCTACAAGTGGTTTATGACTTATATTTATTGAGCCCCCACTGTGTGCCCAGTTTTGGATCACAGACTGGAGATATAAAAACAAATAGGAATATACATTTCTCCAAAGAAGATATACAAACGACCCATAAGCACATGAAAACAATATGATATTGAGTATGAAACCACAATTGAAACCTCAATGAAAGTTCACTTTATACCTACAAGAATGGCTGGAATAAAAAAAGATAATACTCGTAAATGTTAGTGAGGATGTGGAGAAATTAGAAACCTCATATACTGCTGATGGAAATGTAAAATGGTGTAGCCACTTTGCAAAAATAATTCGCCTGTTCCTCAAAATGTCAAACATAGAGTTATCATATGACCCAGCAATTCTCCTAGGTATATAACAAAAGAATTGAAAACATGTATCTGTGCAAAAGATACAACAGATGTTCATAGCATCCTTATTTCCAACAGCCAAAAAGTGGAAACAACCCAAATGTCCATCAACTGACAAATGGATAAACAAAATGTAGTAGATCCATACAGTGGAAAATTATTCAATCATAAAAAGGAATGAAGCACTTCTATATGGATGAACCTTGGAAAGATTATGCTAATTTAAGGAAGCCAGTCATAAAAGACCATATATTGTATAATTCCATTTATTTGAGATATCCAGAATAGGCAAATCCATAGAGACAGAAATCATAGATTAGCAGTTGCCAGGACTGTGGGGTATGGGGATGGGGAGTGACTTGTAGCAGGTAAGAGGTTTCCTTGGGGATATTAGTTTTCTAGGACTGCTATAACAAAATACCGCAGACTGAGTTGCTTAAACAATAGAAGTATACGTTCTCACAGTTCTGGAGTCCAGAAGTCCAATGTCAGGATGCTGGCAGGGTAGTTTTCCCTGAGGCCTCTCTCCTTGGCTTGTAGATGGCCACCTTATCACTGTGTCCTCACTTGGGCCTTTCCTGTAGGCCCCTGGTCTCTCTCTCTTAGAAGGACACCAGTTATATCCGGTTAAGGCCCCAGCCCAGTGTCTTCATTTTAACTTAATCACCTCATTAAAGACCTTATCTTCAAATAATTGGTTATATCCTGAGCTTTAAAGAGTTGGGACTTCAACATATGAGTAGGGTGGGGGGCACAATTCAGACTGATAAGAATGATGAAAATGTTCTAAAAGTAGGAAGTGGTAATGGTTTCAAACCTCTGGGAGTATACTAAAAAACACCGAATTGTACACATTAAAAAAGTGAATTTTATGGTATGTGAATTATAGCTCAAAATACGAAGAAAAAAAAACCCAACCCCAATTGGACATAGCTTTTACCTTCAAAGAACTTACAGACTGGTCAGGCCAACAAGGTGATAAATAGGCACTTTCAACTCCTTGCATGACATTCGAGATGGAGGTGCACTTAACCTATTTGGATAGAATGGAGAACACATTGAAGAAGAGAGTGTACGAGCCAAGGCTTTCAGGATTAATGTAAATCTGTCAAAGAAGGGATAGAGAGAAGATGTCCCAGGCAGGGAAAATAGTATGAAGGCACAGAGGCATGAAACCTTGGCATCTACAAGAACTGTGTGACATAGTTACTTATATCTTTCCTTAGTCTAATCTTCTCTTGATTAATATGAGGGCAGTCCAGAAAAAAATTCAGCCATAAAAACCTCTGTTTTTCGTATTACATGGCTGGATACTTTCCAGATAGCCCTCATAGTACCAACATTATAATCACTGGATTATTAGAGCTACATTAGTATGAAGTGGGAGAAGCCTCAGCCTTAAAGTCAGTTTCCTTTGCAAATATATATAGCTCAGTCTTTCCATTTACTTTGGACAATTACCTAAACCAGGAGTCTCCAAACTACGGCCCGTTGAGGCCCTTTTATCTGGCCCGTGGAGACCTTTTTATCTATGGAAAAAAATTATGGAAATTTACGTGTATCCTGCCAAGATCAGCCGCTTACTTTTTCTACTTCTGTTCACAGTCAATGAGATGATATAACTGCTGTTTGATAGATAATGCGGCCCTCGGGCTAAAAAGTTTGGAGACCCCTGACCTAAACGATCAGTGTTAGTTTTCTCATTTATGAAACAGGGAAAATAATGACTGCTTTACATGGTTAAGTATTGAATGGATGACATAGGAAACAGACCTAGCACATTTTCATAACTTATTGCTGAAAACCTATTAGCTCTGTCCCTCTCATTTCTCTATTCCTTGGGTAACCTGATTTTAAGACCCCTGAAAATCTTAATCATTATTCCTTGGGTTAATTTAGGTGACATTATTCCCCTTGAAATGAGAATCCCAGGCCTCAACTCAAGTATATTTACACCAAAACCTTTCAGACATTTCAGAATCAGCTTGGAATGCCAGGACCTCTTTTAGCAGTCACAGCATACTGTGATCTCACACTGAATTTGGAGGGGCAACTAGTGTTC
>PVKE010035088.1:0-17051 GCA_004027555.1 Craseonycteris thonglongyai | reverse complement strand
AAAACTAATGCTGTCAATTATGGAGACTGCTCTGGGCCCTCCACCTTCTCTCTGTCTCTGTCTGTCTGTTTCTCTCTTTGTCAAAACACAATAAAAATAAATCTTTAAAAAAAATTTTTTTAAGAGGAAAACAGACAATAAAAACTGCCTCATAGGTAACCCAGACATTGGATTTAGCACAGATTTAAACTCAAAGAATTGAATAAAAATATTCTCTGAATGAGTTAACTATATAGGAAATCTTCTAAGAGAAATAAAAAACTATAAAAAGAGAAATAAAAATTGTATAAATGAAAACTCAAATAACAAATTTAAAAATACATTAGATTGGAGATGCCAGGATAGCTCAGCAGGTTGAGTGCTTGCCTTGCAACCACGAGATCTCGAGGGGTTGATTTCCAGCCCCGGCCTGTGCAAACTCATATGCTAAACTGTGGAGCCGCTGGTAACTACCAGGGTGGTGGTGAAGGCTCTTATTTGCCACAGGGAGGCCTCCAGTTTGGTTCCTGCTCCACGTGGCCCTAAATCCACCTGTGTGGAACAAAACTGTGTCACAACTAATAATGTACTACTATAGAGACAGTTCTGAGCCCTTCCCCCTTCTCTCTCTCTCTCTCTCTCTCTCTCTCTCTCTCTCTCTCTCTCTCTCTCTCTCTCTCTCTCTCTCTCTCACCTTCTCTCAAAAAAGTGAAATAAAATAAAATAAATCCTTTAAAACTTCCATTGGATTGGATTGAAAACAGAATGAAAATGAAAACAATTAGTGAACTTGAAGATAGGTAAATTATCAAAAGGAAACTATCAAATCTGAATATCAAAGTGATTGAAGAAAAATTAACCAGAGTCTCAGAGCTTTGTAAAACAACATGAAATAATATAATATATGTGTAATTAGAATCTCAGAAAAAGGGAAGAAAGTAAAAATAGAAAAAATGCAACACAGAGATGATGTATTATAGAATTTCACACTTGAACCCTATATAATTTTACTAACCAATGTGACCCCAACAAATTAATAATATAATAAAATAAAAATGTTTCAATAAAAAAATATTTGAAGATATAATGGCCAAAATTTCTCCTCTTGCCAAAAACTTTCACTTATGAAGCTCAGAGAAACCCAACCAGGATAAATAAAACAGAAAATCACACCTAGGTACACTGTAGACAAACTGGGTAGCCAAAGGAAAAAACTAAGACACGTTATACACAAGGGAGCAAAGACGCAATGATGATACGTCAGATACAAAATCATCTCGAAATAAACTGAAGTGTTAGTGCTTTTCTAAAGAGGTTTATTTCCTAATTCTACTTTCCCAACTATATCCTTAGATTAACTCCAGATTTAGAACTCTGACCTATATTTCTGCCTTTAGAAACTAAAATAGAAAAACACCAAGATTTTGCGTCTTTGGTCACTTGAAGATGGGATGAACTTGGCTTTAAACTACTTAGTTCCTTCTTGATTAAATTTAGATAGGGAAATATAACAAGTGGGAAGAGGAAACAGAAAAGAAAATAAGAGGAAAATGTATGAAATAACAGGAATCATTCTCTTAAGTGATTCTAGCATCTTACAGATTAAGTTATTCACACAAAATACAAACCATCCAATTTAAGAAAGTAAAATTGATTATGTCCCAAAGAAATATCACATAAAACGCATTTAAGAAAAACATTGTCTGCTATTTGTAGTCTCATATTAAGCTTCACAAAATCTAAAATGAGGAAAAAAAATATTAGGAGAAAAGTGAAAATTTCACCCTTTTGAAATTCAAAAGGGTGAAATTACTACATCAAAACCAAAAAAAAAAAAGTTACTTCAAAAGACACATCAAAACTGTAATGTTTTTAACATAACAGCTATCAGATATAAAAATATAATTTTAAAATCACGTCACTTCCTCATTTTAAATAGCAACACACTTGGGAAAAATCTGAAATGAAAGCTTTTCCCCTTTTGTTGTCATAAGAAAAAGAAAAAAATCATTGAAATTTTTTTGCCATTTTAGATGACTTGGTATCCAGTATGATTAACATTTAGAGATACAAAATACAAACCAATAAAAATAAAATTCCCTGTTCCAGGAAAATCGAAAATTGCAATGGGTTTAACATTCTAATAAAATTTCAGCAATATATTACTTTGCATCAAACCAGGGTTTCTCAATAGTGGTATTGCCGACATTTGGGGACAGATAATTCTTTGTTGTGAGGGGCTTCCCTGTGCATTTTGGGATATTTAGCCACATCCCTGTTCTCCCATTTCCACCCACCCAGTTGTGCCAACTAAAAACGCTTCCAGACATTGCCAAACGTCTTTTAGGGAACAAAATCACCCCTGGTTGAGAAGCACTGCCATAAAGAGGTCTTTTTGACCAACACCCTCAATTTATTCATTTAAAAACAAAACACACAAATAGATGCTTGGCTTATAATCTACATTAAGAGTAACAATGTCTCTCTAATAAAGTAACTGATGTTAACCTTTTTTTTTAATTTCCTTCATTCAGTGACAATGTTCTTTAACTTTGGGGAATGATAGATTTTTATTATGAAGTTTGATTTAGATTTTCTTTATGGTTGGTTAGTAGGTTTTGATTTTTCCTTTCAAATAAAGCACATTTTCTATTGTCTGGGATGTGCTATTCATCATTCACTCACCTTTAAAAAGCAAATTAGCTAAAGAGAGATGAGACACTTCTATTAAAACAAATAGCAACCTATTTCTAAGTAATTTGTTAAAAGAATATGACATTTTCTTCACTTAATTGATCTAGGACACATCAAGAAATTCTGAAATGAAAAGATACTTTAGATTGCAAGTTGTGCTTAATGAAAGTTAATCTTCAGAAAACAGAACTTTTTTTTTTCATATGAGTTATCTAAGTGTGAACATCTTTTCATCAGTTTAAAAATATTAGTAAATGGTAATAGCCACCTCTTTCCAAAGTGGAACTACTGATCAAGAGCAACATGAAGTTTTAAAAAGAAAACACTGTAAAATCTGCAGGTACTGGAATTTAATTTGGGTGGAGATGTAACCACAGAATTTATATCAACAAAGGTATTTATAATTGTCACTACCCCTCCCAAAGAGAAAGGAAAAATTCCCAGCATCTTGCTGGTTTCTACGTATGTGTGTTTCCCCACACTCTCACAGGAAGAAAATACAGTATAATATAATGTCAGAAGAAAATGTATGCTCCAAGTCACAAGCAAGTCCATTCCATTTCACTCACCTATGTGATAAAGTCCAATCCAATCACTGGGGTCCACCTCCTCTTTAATGTCCCAGAAGATGATGAGGTTCTGGGCTTGCCCCAGCGTGTACTCGTACATGCTGGCAGTCAAGCTGGAGCGGCTCTCAGAAGTCACCAGGTCTGTGTCACTGTTGGCCCGCTGTAGGGTCATGTTCTCCGGCATGGAGCTCTGGGCAGCGAGGCTCTGGAGGTTCTCTGGGCTCAGTGTGTACCGCATCTGGGGATTCCGACGCCGCACAAACAGCAGGTGTTCCCGGGCTGAGCTGGCCATCCCGGCTGCTTCTCCGGGGCTGGCTTCCTACAAAGCTGCAAGAGACAGACAAGCAGAAAACATGAGTGCTGTAATGCAAGGAATTAGGGTTAAGCTTCCCAGACAGAAGGCCTTGAGGAGTGTTTATTAAAACCTGACTGGGTAATAATCTTCTGCTGTCAAAATAAAATCGTACTCTACTGTCAACTGATAATGTCAGAAGCAACTTCGATAGACTAAGATCGCATGATGACAAAGGCCATCACACACCTGTGGCCCTCAATTTCACTTGGCACAGCTCGTTCCTAGCAATTAAGGAAGAAGGGATTTTCTATCATCCCTTTTAGATCTATCCTTTTAACTTCAGAAATGGCATAAGACCCAAAACCATAAAAACTGATAGAATAAGACAGGTGGCAAGCTCCCTGACATCAGTTCTGGTGATGATATTTTGGGTTTGACAACAAAAGTCTTCAAAAGGAGCTTTCTCAGACATCTCCTCCTCACTTAACAACAGTGGCCATCATAGTTAAAACTACAACACTCAAGCATTCTTCATCCCTCCTTTTCTTGCTTTATTTTTCTCAACAGCAGTTATAATGATCTGATGTACCACATACTTATTTACTTGGTTTGTTACTATACCCAGCAAGAATGTAAGCTTAGGGAAGGACAACCTCTTCAGTAAAAGTAATTGGAGAACCGGGCAACCACAAACAAAACAAAAAAATTGGACCAACTAAAAATGGATTAAAACCTTGAGCATAAGACCCAAACATAAAACTCTAGGACAAAACAGACGTGGTAAGCTCCTCGACATCAGTTTTAGCAATGATATTTGTTATTTAACACCAAATCAAATGTAATAAAAGCAAAAATAAGTGGGACTGCTCTAAACTAAAACTCCTCTGCACAGCAAAGGAAACCATCAACAAAATGAAAAGGTAACTTACACAATAGGAGAAATATTTGCAAATGATATATCTAATAAGGACCTTAAATACATCCAAAATATATTTAAAAACTCATACAACTTAATACCAAAAACCAAACAAACAAACAAAAAAGACAATTTAAAAACAGGCAGAGGAAATGAATAGACATTTCTCCAAAGAAGGTATATAAATAGCCAACAGCTATATGTGCTCAGCATCACTACTCATCAGGGAAATGCAAATCAAAACCACAGGATCACTTCACACTGGTTAGGATGACCATCACCAAGAAGATAAAAGGTAAGTGTTGGCAAGGATGTGCAGAAAAGGGAACCCTTGTACACTGTTGGTGGGATGTAAATTAGTGCTACCACTATGGGAAACAGTCTGGAGGTTTCTCAAATATTAAAAATAGAACTACCATATAATCCAGCAACTCCTCTTCAGGGTTTATAGCCAAAGGAAACAAAAAAAGACTATCAAAAAGATATATGCTCTCCCCACACACATTCACTGCAGCATTATTCATAATAGCCAAGTATATATGTGTATGTGTATTTGTATGTGTATGACATGTATATGTTTGTTTATGTATGTACACATATACATATGCATGTATAATATGTGTATACATATACTTATATGTATGTGTACATGCATATCTAGGCTGTCTGGGGAAAACAATCCAACCATAAATGCCTCTATTTTTGATATTACACAACTGGATACTTTCCAGACAGCCCTCATATAATGGAATATTATTCAGCCATGAGAAAGAAGGAAATCCTGTTACTTTTGAGAATGTGGACAATTGGGTCATTATGCTAAGTGAAATAAGCCAAAGAAAGACAAATATTGTATTATCTCATGTGAACTATTAAAATAAAAAGTCAAATTCTTAGAAATGAGGAGTAAGAAAGTGGTTGCAAGGGGCTGCGGAGTGGGGAAATGGGTAGAGGTTTGTAAAAGGGTACAAACTTTCAGCTATGAGACAATAAGTTTCGAGGATCTAAGATAAAACATGGATGGGGAAGCCGGGATGGCTCAGTGGGTTAAGCGCTCACTTTGCAACGCTGGGGACAGAGGATCGAATCCCGGCCCCGGCCCGTGCGGAACCATGTGCTGAGCTGGGAGCTCCCCCAGTTCAGTTATCTCTGTGTCTCTGTATCTCTCTCTCTCTGTCAAAAATAAATAAATAATATATATATATACAAAAAACAAAACAAAACAAAACAAAAACATGGTGACTATGGATGATAACACTGTATTAAGTAATTGAAATTTGCTAAAAGAATAAAATTTAAATGTTCTCACCAAAAAGAAAAATGTGTGAGGTGATAGATGTGCCAATTAACTAGAGGGTAGGAATCTTATCACAATGTGTACATATATAATACCACAATGTACACTTTAAATATCTTACAGTATTATTTGTCAACTATACCTCCATAAAACTGAAAGAAAAAATGAATGTATGCTTCTTGTAAAAATTTTTATCCTTTTTGTTCACTAATTTATCTTCAGTGTCTACAACAGTGACTGGTACACAGTAGGTATCGATAAATATTTGTTAAATGGACAGATAAATAACACTAAGCCTATTTCTCCTACATACTCTCTAAGCTCCTAGGAGCATGACTTACAATTTGAGTCCTATTTCTGGGCCTGCCCTTCACCACCCCTGATTTTTTGGCTGGACCACACTGTTTCTGCTATCTGGACCCATGATAAGCTGTTTCCTTTGGTTCCCCTTTGGCCTCCATCTAAAGGAATGGGTCCTTTCCTGTTGGAACTTAGATACAGACCGCTGTTGGCTCACTGTGGGTCTAGTCTTAAAATATCTGTTTTCTTCTCCATTGCCAGACTCTTACAAAGATTCTTTCTAAGACCTCTGTACTTCAGCACATTTGAAGTTCTGTCTGCCAGTCCCTTTCCTGACTACCTGTGGAGTCGCACTACTTCACCAGATCCTACTGGCTCTATACCAAATGAATCTGGTTCTCCTCTATACTGCCCTTTCAGAACTACATAATTCATTAATGCATTTATGGATTTCACATTTATTCTGTATCCCTAGTATAAGCGCGCCTCTTTAATACAGTACTTTTTAAAAGCCACCCCTGCAAAGGTATCCTGGAAAATCAGCATGAACTTCCATTTAAAAAATAATTAATCTTGGGTAAAATATTTACAGTAAAACTAATAACTTCAGATACCAAGTCTAAAGGAAGAAAATGGGAGGGTTTCCTCATTCTCCCCATTCCCTTATCAATTTCACAGACACAGGGTGCAAGGGACATTTTGCCATTGGTAGGTTCATTGTACTTGCAAATGTATTTATTTAATTTCTGTCATAAAGTTTATCTCATATTTCTAGCATTATCCCTTGAATTGAAATAACTTAGGCTAGACAAAAATAAAACAAACAGATAAAGTAATATTCCTCTTCATAATTTTATCCCTGTTTTCCTTATATGGTAAGTTTAACATCATTATACAACTCACAACTGTTAAACAACCTCAAATTCATGAAGTCTAAAATACAGTCAACTTCTTATTTGACAGTTTCATAAAATCTTCATTTTAGTGGATTTCGACAGGCCATTCATTCTTTGTTTATAAACCCAAAGTTAGTAAAGCACCACATCAACTTTCGCAAGCACTATAAATAATTAAATCCTCATGCACTGTAGTCAAATAGAAAATGTAGGCCATATACAAAGTCTGACAATTAACTTTGCGAACTTGTCCTAGAAAAAGTGCTACATATCTCATTGCTGAATATTACTATACAGTGTTCCCTTGCCACCTCGCGCTTCATGTTTTGCGGCTTCAGTGCTTCGCGGGTTTTTCCAAAATATTCATCAAAAAATAAAAATGAAAAAATACAACCATGTCGGCAGCCACATGGCAGAAAGGAGCGTTGTTTCCTGTTGATGCGCGAGAGAGAAGGATCCCTGCATGTCAAACAAAGAGATGAGCTGACTCAGAGTCCATCCCACGGGCTCTCATAAAGGCGCGTGATTGGTTTCCGGTGCGACATCGACCAATGAGAGTACGAGTGGATTTATCCCTGTGAGTTATGTCCTTGTACAGGGGAATTTTGAAGGAAAAGACAAAACAAAGACAACAACTACCCATCACCATGTTTCTCTCCAAGGTAAAGCCCCCGGCTCTACCGTCAGCGCCTCCAGCAGAAGAGTCTCCGAGTGAGCCTAACGCTTCTACGAGTCACGTGAGAGCCTCTCCTCCGCCCCCAACACAAGACTCTTCGCCTCTCTCAGAAAGCAATGTTGATTCATGTTTATCACTGTATAAGGTTTTGTAATGAACCTTATTAATTAGCACTGACATGTATAAGTAAATACGTATACTGTTGTAATTTTTGTCTTAAATGAGTAAAGTATGAATACTGTTTACATATTTAAAACATTCTTGTACCCGCATACATGAAAATTCCTAGGGGCAAATCCTACTTCGCGGTTTTTCAGCTTTCGCGGAAGGTTCTGGTCCCCATTAACCGCGAAAAACGAGGGATCACTGTAGTCACCTTCAAAGTACTCCCCTTGAGAAGCTATGTACCGATGCCAGCACCTAGTCCACCCTTTAAAGCAATTTTGGAACTCATTTTCTGGAATGGCCATTAGAGATATCATCGTATTACCCTTGATGTCCTAAATGTCACCAAAATGTCTTCCTTTCAATATTTCTTTATCTTTAGGTAAAGAAAAAGTCACTGTGGGCCAGATCAGGTGAGTAGGGAAGGTGTTCCAATATAGTTATTTGTTTACTAGTTAAAATCTCCCTCACAGACAACGCATTGTGAGATGGTACATTGTTATGATGCAAAAGTCATGAGTTGTTGGCAAAACTTCCTTTCAATATTTCTTTATCTTTAGGTAAAGAAAAAGTCACTGTGGGCCAGATCAGGTGAGTAGGGAAGGTGTTCCAATATAGTTATTTGTTTACTAGTTAAAATCTCCCTCACAGACAACGCATTGTGAGATGGTACATTGTTATGATGCAAAAGTCATGAGTTGTTGGCAAAACATTCTGGTTGTTTTCATCTAAACTTTTCATTTAGCCTTTTCAACACTTCCAAATAGTCAACTTGGTTGACTATTTAGTTGATACAAATTCATAATGAACAATTCCTCTGATATCAAAAAAGGTTAGCAACATCATTTTGACTCTTGATCTGACAGAACTATTTTGGTCGTGGAGAATTGGCTGACTTCCACTGTGTATTTTGATGCTTCTGTTTCAGGGTCTTATCTGTACACCCATGTTTCATCACCAGTGATAATACAGTGCAAAACATTGTCTTGCCTCTCCAAAACGTTTTGGCAAACAATGACTTCCCTTTGCTTTTGTTCATTGTTGAGCTCCTTTGGGGCCATTTTCGTGCCCACTTTTCTCATAACAACATTTTCAGTTAAGATTTTTCTGTTTCTCTATTGATGTTTACTTGGTCTCCTATGCTTCTCATAGTCAGCTGATGATTTTGGCACACAATTTGACAAATTTTTGCAGTGTTTTCATCAGTTCTGCTTGTTACTGGCTGCTCTGACTTCTCTTCATCAGCGATGCTTTCTCTCCCCTCAGAAAAACATTTAATCCATTTGTACACTGCCATTTTCTTCATGGCATTAACCCCCATATGTTTGAACTAACCTGTCCCTTTCACCTCTACTCTTGCCAACTTTAACAAGAACTTTAATATTAGTTCATTGCTCTCATTCAAGCTCCGACATTCTTGTGATGGCACACAAAAACACACAACAATAAACACCACTCACCAAGACACCGCCACATGTCTACATGAACACAGCTGTGAGACACTAATATACCAAGGTTATGAAAGCATATCACGCTATTCACACAGTGCTGCCAATGTAAGCACATGGTGGCAAGTTTGTGAACTTCATTGTCAGAGCTTGTAATGAATATGATAAATGCTTGTGGGGCATCAGGAAACAGTAATACAATATTTATAAGGTGTTCTACATTTCCCAAAGCACTGTCATATCTATTATCTCAAGTGAAATCCCAAAATATTGTTAATTAAATTGGAGAGATATAGTATCATCGCTGTTTTCAGATCAGGAAGCTGAGGGTGTACTAGACAAAAGGTTGGTTGAAGGAGATAAAAAAACACTTTGCAGGGGAGGTTGTACATTTGAGGTGAGTTTTAAAGGATTAAAAGAAAAGAAATGTAGGAAGAGTAGTCTAATTAGAAGCATGGATATGGAGAAGCTACCAAGAAAGAAAAACAAAACAAAACCAGAAACAGAGACTGCAGAACCCTGGGAAGAATCCTGCAAAAGAAACCAAGCAGAACCTCCAGGAGATAGCAGGTCATAATAGCTACCATTGATGACATAAGGTGATCCCCAACTTGACACAAAATACTGAAGCTCCATGAGGTTAAACCTACCCAAGGTTATAGAGCTAATAAGTGGCAAGGGTAAAATTAAGGTAAAACAGAAGAGAGAGAGAGAGAGAGAGAGAGAGAGAGAGAGAGATTGAAGAAAGGAGGAAACATCTTAAAGAAGAGATTTTGAGAAAGAGTGTTAAGTGTTGCAGTTAAAGATTGAGAAGTTACCATAGCATTTGAAAACAAGGAGGAAAGCAATGGTCTTAGAGAAATAATTTATATGAGGCGATAAAAGCTAGATTGTTGAACTTTGAGGAAGGTATGGGGGTATATAGAGTGCAGACTTTTTCCCAAAAGGCTGGACAGTAAAAGGAAAGCATATGGTAGAGAGAAGTTGATATGAATTGAGACAGTATTAGATTTGTTTCTTTTTGTTTTATAGGATGAAAAAGACTTTTACATGTTTATCATGGTAGAATACTAATGCAAGATATATTTGTTGAAAGAATTAACAAATAAAAAATGAGAGAAGGGGGCCAGTAAAGAGGAGAGGGTGGTGATGTAGAAAAGAGAGGTGATATATGATAAGTAAGATTACTAAGCAAGAACAAAAGTTAGAATACATAGGACAGGTAGAGGATTAGTCTAAACCAGCACTGTCTAATAGAAATATAATGAAACCCACTTAAGTAATTTTAAACTTTCTAGTAACCACATTAAAAACTTAAAGGAAAACTTTATTTAACTCAATATATCCTATTATTTCAACATTAATATAAACTATTATTAGTGAGGTATTTCTCATTTTTTGTATGAAGGCTTTTATATCCAACATGTATTTTATCCTTAAAGCACACTTCAATTCAAACTAGCCACATCTCAAGAGCTCAACAGCCATATGTGGCAGATAGCTCCTGGTCTGGATAGTACAGATCTAAACCATGGAAGTTCCTACAACCTCCAAGACAGCTTGCTTTCATTTCAACTCTATACCATCACTGAACCAGCAGACAATAAAATGTGAATAACCAAGAATTCCTCAATCCTTCCCAGGCTCCTTTTGAATGCATTTTTGCACAAAGATGCTTTTTGAGCCAAAGACTCATGTGACGGTGAGTCTGAATTGTTGGTTCTTATGAGGCCAGGGATAAAACAAATATTCAAGTGTAAGTTTCTGCTTAATAACGGCCTTAGTATTTATTAATTAAAATTACCTATACCAATGTATCTCTAAGAGGCTTAGCTCAGTGTTTAAAAACCTCATTCAAATGCTTTACTTTATGTAACTTAGATAATGGAACAAAAATAAAATCAGAATGTTATATTATAATGAGGGACTATTACCATATCTGCTTTGGAAGACATCATTTTATTGTATAAGAAAAGTAAAATATTTTTTAGAGTTCATGTTTCCATAATAAGACCAAACATCATGCAAAAATGACGTAAAGTTGTATAAAAATTGGTAAAGTTGTATAAAAATGAAAAAAATCAAACCACTCTAAATTTTATACTTAAAATTTTAGTCTAGAACTATTTTATTCAATGCAATGTTCTTATATGAAAAAAATTAGTGCTACTCAAACAGGGAATGGCTGCTTTATATTTCTCCTACTGGAATTCTTGATTGGCTTCTTTGTTTCATACCTATGCCTTCTGCAACAAGAAAGACAAATTTTCTTCACAATATTATCCATACTCATCTAAAGAGCTTTAGAAGATAAAGCTGATAGGAAGGGAAACAGAGTAGTACCCATCATATTTATTAAAAAGAAAGATGGTCTTTTAAAGCTCCTTAAATAATACTTCCCATGAGCCTCTGCTGCAGCTATATGTCCCATTCCCAAGGGACACAATTTAACTTGATATAGCACTCCTTAAAACAACCCTCCCTCTTCTAAATGTGATTAGGTCTGCACTATGCTTCTCTCTCAAATAACAGACATCTGCTTAAACAACTGAAAACAAAATCACTTTTCTTCTAGAGGTCAAGAGAGATGTAATTACTAAGCAAATTACAAAACACCTTAGTGTACAACTTCATTTCCAAAAGCAGCAGATTTTTTTTAGAAAATACAGACAGTAGCAGATGACAAATACATTAAGCAAGTATTTTTCTTTAAAACATTTTTGCTAGAGAATCTAGAGGTGAATGTCAATTTACTAAACCTCACCTGAAGGGCAAGCACTGAACACATTCATTGCCAAAAGATTTGTACAGACTAGAAATGTATGCTAATAAATTAACCTAGACTGAACCTTTGATAAATAAAACCAATAATAATAACAAACATAATATTTAATCCTTCATATCTCCCCAAACATGACACATACAAACATACCTGTTCAAACATACTATACTTAAAACTCCGTGTATATTTTACTATATCAATGGGGAAAAATTATACTCATGTCAAGAGACGCTAAAAAAAACATAATTAGACTACAATAAGCAGAGACGTGAGAGATCTAGGAAGAAAAAGCAGCGACCCATCAGACACTGCAATGCCACTTGGAATCTGAGATGAAGAAAGCCATCACCAAATTCTCAGCCCAGGATCCCTCCCCAGTGGATGTCCACTGTGTCCACTGCTAAAAGAAAGCATTCACAGAGCCATTACTCATTGTTTATATATATCATCATAACCTGATGTTTAGCTTACTCAGCAAGAGTGTGCTAGTAACATGATGAAGACCAGAAGTATCCCTCCCATACAATCTGCCAATAAATGCTCCATGACTTCAGGGCATTTAACAATGAGCCTGGGGTGACTGCTGCTGCCCCTCACTTCCTCTTCCCAGATGGAAAAGTACCAGAAAATACATTATTCCCTCCAGGCTGCTGCCCTTTAAAAAAAAGGCTCTTCTCCCCACAATTTTATTATATAATACATTGTAATCCACAACATAAAAACAATCCCCCTGTAACTATGGAAAATGGGTATACACCAGGGGTCCTCAATCCCTGAACCATGGCCTATTAGGAACCAGGCTGAAAAGCAGGAGGTGAGCGGCAGGTAAGCCAGGGAAGCTTCATCTGTATTTATAGCCACTCTACACGCTTGCATTACCGTCTAAGCTCCGCCTCCTGTGAGATCAGCAGAGGCATTATATTGGTTGCATAATTCCTTTTTATATATTACAATATAATAATAGAAATAAAATGCACAATAAATGTAAGCCCTTGAATCATCCCTAAATCATCCCCCACCCCCCCACCCCCTGCCACCTGCCTCCCCCAACCCCCTGTCCACGGAAAAACTGTCTTCCACAAAACTGGTCCCTGGTGCCAAAAAGGCTGGGGACCGCTAGATGTACACAAATAGAAAGAAATAATTTTAAGATCCAAAAGTTGTTCATTTTAAAGACTAAATCCAACAGTAGTAGTTTCAAGATATAACTTTAAATCACTAAATATACAACTAGATAAATAAAAAATAATTAAGATTTGATTTAATTTTTTAGTTCTTTAAACTCAATAAGGTTTTTTATTTAATTATTTAATTAAACTTATCTTTGTAGGCATGAATACATGATTCACAAAGAAAAAAATTTAAATCATCAGTAAATATATCTCAAAAAACAAATTTAAAAACTAAGATATAATATTTTACTCATTAAAATTTTAACTTTGAAAAATAAACAGTCCTCAAAAATAAAGGTACAATGAAACAAACCCATATCCTGCTGACAAGAAACCTTTACAAAGCTTGCTGGCATCTTCGATATGCTCATACCCTTTAACTCAGTGATCCATTTCTAGGACTCTGGCCTAAGGAAAGAAGTAGAGACACCTGCCAACGATGTATAAAAAATAAATGTTTATCACATTATTCATAATAAAAAGCGGCTTGAAAGCAAAATAATTTCCAACAATAAAGAAGAGTTCAATTATGGGACATCTACATTATAAAATACTATGAAGCCATTATAAGCATATTTTTAACATTTCACATGGAAACTTGTTCTTCATAATATAGTAAGTATAAACAAATACTGTTATATACATAATATATTATTGACCCTTGAACAATGAAAGGGTTAGGGATACTGACCCCTGGTTTGGCTGAAAACTCATATCTAGACCAGCAATTCCAATAAAACTAAAGTCAGTGGGAGAGAAATGTTTCCTCAAAAAGAAGTTAGCTGTTAGTAGAAGAAGGGAAAATGAACATTGGACAAAAATCAAGGAAAAAAACACTAACAAAATATCAGCACCCAAATGACAGACCTTAAATAAGTAATGAGAAAAGAATACAGGACATCTTTATTCATTTAGCTCAATAGAATACCATTCCAGTCCTTTGCTGGAATGATAGTCATTAACATACATATAATTTTTTTTTAAACATTGATCTATACTTCTTAGATGCTATTTAAATTAAGAAAACTAGAACTTCATCTCAACAATCACTTTTACACCATGTCAGATTAGAAAAACAGAAACCAAAACTTCATATATTTTCAAGCCTTTTTAAAATTCCAACCTATTTTTCATGTCTATTCAGTCCCATGGTCTATCCAGGTATTAAAGGGAAAAAAAATAGAAAAACTTTATGTTTATATCAAGCACTGTGGGTGGTTTATCTTTCTATTCCCAATTATTGATGGTTTGTGTGGGGGAAGGGGAATCAATTCATTTTAGAGTCATCTCTTTTTAAAGACATTAATCTTTTACTCCTTGTATATCCTCAGGGGGAAAGATATCTTTTTTTTTTCTTTTGCATGGGACACATCCCAAAATATTATCTTCAGCTAAAGCTGCTGGTAATTACCAATTGTTGGCAAAAGGAATTAAGATATTTAAAAATTCTCTGCATTACTTTGTGTTAGTAGAAGCACCTTTGTGTGGGAAAGTCTTCCTTCCAAAGCAAACCACAAAACACAAGCTCCAAGATACTAATTGTCAAAAGTTCCTAGAAAAGACAACCAACTGTCTTTAAATGTAATTGTTTATTCCATAAAACACCAGAGGTAGGCTGACCAGATGTCACATTTTAAACAGGACAGAAAACAATAGTACTGTTCTGTTTCAAACAGTATGTGTGATCAGCCTATTGACCCCTTGAATTTAACCCAGTGAATCTAGGCTGAGCATATGACCATTTGAAATGGGACAGTACTGTTGTTTCCTGTCATGTTTAAAATGGTACATTTGGTCAACCTAACCAGAGGTCATAATTATATAAACACTAGTAACTGTAGTATGTACTCTGTACTTCACAGAACAGATTTTTTAAACCTTCATGATTCTTTCCATTCCCACTGCCACAACAATACTAAGTCAAGTTCCCATCATATCATTTCTAGACCACTACTACTTAACAGGCCTCTCTGACCCTTGTATTTTCCCTCAGGCAATCCATTTACTGCTTTCCTGCAGCATTTTTTCAATGACAACACTACCAATCAAGAAACAGCACATATGGTCATGGTGGATGTGAACAGAGAAGCAGGTGTGGGACCAAGTTTGGGTAGGGTAGGTAAGCAGGGCAGGTCTCTCACAGATAATGACTTTTGAGATCATTAAGTTAATACCTAAAGTGAGTAGGCCCATTGCATAGTCCAGGTGAGAGGTGAGGGTGGCATGCATTTGAGTGGTGACTCTGGGGGTCAGGGTGGAGAGGAGAGGGTGGATTTTTTAGTGCATTTCTTTATACTTCCTTAAATACACCCAAAATCCCATGCATACTTTCTCCACACAAGCTTATCTATTCTGCTACCCATAAAAATGCTTAGCATGCCCAGCATTGCCCATACCATTCTAACTTCTGCACCTACTCCACTTTCAAGACTAAAAGCCACTCTCCTCTTGAAGAACACCAAGCCAGAGGCAACATTCCTACCACTGAATTCAGTGGCCTATTTTATATCATTCATATCACCTGCATGTCACAATGCCTCAAAGTTTATTATGAAGATGCACGTATTCTCTGGCCAGACTATAAGCTCTTTGAGGACAATTACATTTCTCTTACATGTTATATCCTCTACAGAATAGTAAGTGATTAGTAAATATTTTTCAAATAAATGAATGGATGAGATTAACTGCTTCTAATGAGAAGACTGTAAAAGAACCAAATCAACAGTATGAATACATGCTATTGACTTTTATTCAGATTTAGCCAGCCATCCAAAAAGGGTTTGTTGAATCAAGAGCCTACTTTGCACTGAAAAGTATCAAATAAGCCCTTTTCTATAGTATAGAAAGAAATAAAAATCAAGCTATATGAAAGAAATAGAGAACAGTTCATTGCCTTCTATACTATATAAGTACAAAAGTCAGTAAGAGCTCACTACAGGAAATGATCAGCAGGGGTCAGTGTTTAAAAAAAAAAAAGCCTAATGAGCAAAACTGAGCTGGACTTTGAAAGATATTAAAAGGCCCTGGAAACTGGGATAAATTGGCGGGTTAAGCACTCGCTTTGCATCTGGGGGTGGGGGGTGGGGAGGGACAAGGATCGAACTCCAGCCTGCCTGGCCCCATATGCTGAACTGGGGTGTGCTTCTCATCTGGGAGGTGAGTTTGGTTCTCACCTCCCCTCCTGCCCACCCCCCCCACCATGGTTTGGCCCTGGCTCAAGGAGGCATGCCTCCCAAGCGGGAGTCCCACAGCCCAGTTCCCACCATATGTGGTCCCCACCACCTGTGTAGAACAAAACCATGTGGAAAACTAATGATGTACAACTATGGAGATTGCTCTGGGCCCTCTCCCTTCACTCTGTCTCTCTCTCTGTCTCTGTCAAAAATAATAAAATAAATATTTTTAAAAAAAACAAAGAAAGAAGCATGAATTCTAGGCCAAAGAAAGAACCCAGTTAAAAAGTGAGGAAAGATAGAATTTAGCTTCCACTAACTTCACTCTGGTCCAAAACACTATCATCTGTCCCCTGGTTAAAGAATAGGCTCTTCAGCGCGCAGTAAGGCTTTTGGTGCCCCGTTTCCCGGCCGCTGAGGCACCGCTGCCAGCGAGCAAGTGCGCAACGGGGCTATCGGCACCCCGCCCACCGGGCCGATGCAGCGCCGCTGCCTGCTCGCCAGCACGCTCCCGGGCTTTTGGCACCCTGCTTGCCAGGGGCCGCTGCGGCACTGCTGCCTGCTCGCAGGTACGCAGCTGGGCTTTTGGCGTCCCACCCGCCTGGCCTCTGGGGCGTTGCAGACTGAGCACGCAAATGGGCTGCTGGCGGGGTCTCCGCAGTGTCATTGCCTGTGCACGGGACTGCAGG
>PVKE010035087.1:0-17053 GCA_004027555.1 Craseonycteris thonglongyai | reverse complement strand
ATGTATGTGTGTGTATGTATGCTTATATGTATGTGTGTGTATGCATGTGTGTATGTGTGTGTGTGTATGTATATTAAGGTGACCAGACGTTCCGCTTTTGGCGAGACAGTCCCGATTTTTAACAATTTGTCCCACGTCCCGCAGCATTTTAAAAAAGTCCCGATTTTTGGAAAGAATGCACGACAAGCTAGGGAACGGCAGGAGATAGACCAAATTTTTAATCAAGAAACCCCTCCCCCCGGGTCAATGGTGTCCCACTTTACCAATGTTAAAATCTGGTCACCTTAATGTATATGTATGCATGTGTGTGTGTGTGTGTGTGTGTGTGTATGTATGTATGTATGTATATATGTATGTATGTATGTATGTATGTGTGTGTGTGTGTATGTATGTATGTATGTATGTATATATATATATATATATATATATATATATATATATATATATACTCCAAGAAAAATCCAGGCATTGTCAATCTAACCAGACCAGTTACATGGCTGGAATGTATTATAATATGTTTTCCAGGCAATATTCACACACACACACACAGATTCAAAAAAAATACTTGCAACAGCACTTTGAATAATGTTATAATTGTCATGTAGTAAATGAGAAAATTAATGTTCAGACACAGAAGCAATACTTTTATATAGGTTACTGATACTCTTCAACTTTATTTTCTCTCTATCAATGTGGTCTCCAAACAGGGACAGCAGCATTATTCACATTTTCAGCACAGTGTTACAGATGCATGGTCTCAGGTTTCACTCGGATTTATTCAATCAGAAAATCTGGGGTCAGGGCCTTACTATTTGAGATTTATCAGACCCTGTAGGTAATGTTGATGCCCGGTAAAGTTGGAGAACCTCTGCTCTATAATCTAATATAGAAATATTCTGGTCAAGAAAATGTGATCAACTAGGACTTTCAATTAACTTTCACCCAGAAACTTGGAAATTACATTTATATGCTAAATAATGATGGAGAAAAAACAAAGGTTTGTACAGAAAAATGACTCATCCTGGGATCAGAAGTCACTTTGAAGGTCTACACATCCATCATATAGAGTCTGAAACTTAGTACAGTGTCAATATGCTGAAATGGGCTATAATTTGCTAAAATAAATGAAAAACAATCTTTACTCTTGACCGTAACAGCTTTGGGATTTACATCATGTCATATATTTCTCTTTACAGGGTAATATCCTCCATAACTTGTTTTTATCGCCCTAAAGACATCTTAAACAACTCCAGGTCAAAGTGTTAGGTTTCTTCATTTGTAACTTCGCTTATGCAGCGTAGAATCATGCTGTATAAATGAGAGGCATTTGAACAATTTCTTACTGAATTAAAGTGAATTGGTTTGATGGGTCCATTTTTCCCCCTATTATTTTACATTAGGAATTGTTTCTTTTTTTTTTTTTTAAGTGTCAAGTCATCCCATAATAAAAACAGGTGAAAGGTCATAGGAAGTTAAATTTTGATCGGTAAAAAGACAAAAATGGTCAGGGTGCAGCACCGCTCTGAGGGATTTTAGAGCATACTTTCTGTTAGCACATCCAGAGAACAGCGACAGTAACAAATGGGCCCAGCCTGTAAGTTCTGAGTTCAGCATATTTGCATGTACACTTAATAAAGATCAAGTTTGTGCCACTCAGGAAGTTCACCATCTGTTGTGAAGACAAGTTATATAAACATAAAAAAAAAGAGTTATAAACCAATAAAGAGCTACGCAGATAAATGTAAGTGTAGGGATAATAAATGACTATGCATCAGAGAGCAGAGAAAAAGATTTCACTACTTTTGAATAGCACATAGAACAATATGTGGACTCTGTATGTAGTTTTGTCTTGACTTTTGTTTTAGTCTTGATTCAAAAGGTTTTAAAGCGTGGTGTTTATAGAATCAAAACGTTTTGTGTTTTTACGTAGAAACAAAGTTTCTTCTCTACTTAATGTATGACCAAATCTATTCAGCATTCAGAGAAAAAAAGAACAAATTTGTCAAAAATTAAGGTATTTTATAGAAGTGAGCACCTTTGTTTCTCCATACAGCTATAATTTTATATTGCTTAGGACATAAAAAAGAACAAACTGTTGAAACAAAATGCTAAGAAATTGAGAGAAGCTAATTAACTATGTAATTAATAATTAAAGAAGTACATGGAAGTTGGGGAAACCTTTTGGCTTCCCTGGGCCACATTAGAAGAAGAATTGTCTTGGGCCACACAGAAAATACACTAACAATAACTGATGAGAAGAAAAAAAAAACTTGCAAGAACGATCTCATAATGTTTCAAGAAAGTTTCTGAATTTGTGGTGACACTCCTTAAAGTGTCCTGGGCCACATGACACCTGTCGGCCATGGGTTCTACAAGCTTGATACAAGTAATAAAACAATCCAACTGAAGGATAGTAGTTAACAGGAGCATTCTAGAATACACCGAACTGATATATCAATTATAGTCACATATTTGGTCATTTAAATGACTAAAGTACATTTCTCAGATATATTTGGTCTTCATCCATGGTGCCTGGCTCACAGCTCCCACAGAATTTTCTAAGTGATAAGAGCAACAATGGTGTCTCTTATCATGTTAAGGAGGGAAGTTGGCCTCTACTGATTACCAGGAGGAGCCAACTGCCTGGAACTCTCAGTTCCACACCCTGGTTTCCAGGGTGGGGACAGAGGCGTGACGCTGGATCAGTCACTGATGGCCAATAACCCAGTCAATCAGGGCTATGGAAGGAAGTCTCAAAATATGTATATACATATATATACTCCCCAAAATAGCTCATCATTCTTTCTCAGAGGGCTCCTGTATTGAAGAACCAGAACACATCAGCAATAGTTTTGGAAGAAGTTCTACGTTGGGTAAATGCTATCAAACAGCATCTCACGCTACCGAGAAATCATGTGTGAAAGAGTCAACTGATTCAGCAAAGTTCATCGTTGTCTCACTGTAAGAAATGGCCAGAGCCACACCATCTCTACCAGACATCGGCATCCAGGTAAAACCCTCCCTCAGCAAAAAGACTGGGGCTTCAAGAAGGATTAAAGGACGGGGAGCATGTTTTAGTGACAAAGTGTGTTTTAACCAACGTATGTACAATGCTTTGGGGGGCATAATGCTATTATACCTTATTAGACTACAATAGCGTGTAAACATAGCTGTTATAGGCACTCAGAAACCAAAGTATTTGTGTGACTTGTTCTACTGTGATAGTAGCTTCATTGTGGTGGTCTGGAACTGGAACCACAATATCCAAGGTTTGCCTGGACTGTTCATTTTTACAGGGACAAGTAGACTGTTTTTGCCCCCTGGGAGAACTATTCAGAATCAAATGTATTGATGTTTAGTCAGGTTTATTGTCAAAACACTGTAATTCCAGAAAGCAGCAAGATTAATAAATAATTTCATGTAGTTTCTTGGTCTATAATCTAAATACTGTAGATGGATTCTGACATAATAATATCTAATTTATACTTACTGCTTACTACTGTGCTTTTATATGTTAATTCATGTGCATTTTTATGTTCACTCACTTATTACTCCAACTTTCCAAGACGTATGCATTAATTTTAGAATTGTTTTACATAAGAGGAAGTGAGGCACACATATTATTTTAATATGAGGGCGGGCTGATACGTTTTTTTCTCTGTTGTAATACTTTTTGCTACATTAGACATATCCAGTTATAACCGGTTCTGTGTAGTTATATACATGGTATGTATATAACTCCATCATTCTTGACCTTGCATTCGCAGATGATTACATTTTTCACCCAGTGCACACCTAAATGGAAGAGTGTTCAGACATTCAAACAGTGTGCTCTTACTGAATTCTTTTTTTTTTTAAGATTCATTTTATTGTTTTTGACTGAGACAGAGAGAGAGAGAGAGAAGCGGGAGGGCCCAGAGCCGTCTCCATAGTTGTATGTCATCAGTTTTCAACATGGTTTCATTCCACAAAGGTGGGTGGGGGCCGCACAGGGTGGGAACTGGGCTGGGGGCCTCCCACATGGGAAACTTACCCCCTTGAGCCAGGGGTCAAAAGGGGTGAGGGGCTCATAGGGGCCGGGATCCAGTCCTCTGTCCCCTAGGCTGCGAAGTGAGCGCTGAACCTGCTGAGCCATCCTGGCTTCTGTTCTTATTGAATTCTTAACAGCAGGAAAAGTTTTTCCAATCAAAATTCACACATGAACACAAGCCATTTACGGTGATCGGTGTGTTGATGTAAGTACAGTAATGATGCTGGGTAAGGAGGTTCAAAGACAGAGATGTGGGACAAGCAGATCTGAGCAAAAAACCACGAAGTGGAAGGTCTATGAGTGCAAGTGGTCAGCTTCATCAAGACCACAGAAGTGTACGAAAGTGTGTGGGGATTTTGTAGAAAAGTCATTATGCAGCTTTGAAAATACATGATGTAGGTATATTTCTTTCTTTACTCCATTAAAATAGATTTCCTGTCATTGTTTATTTAAGCCGAGGCAAAAATTATCAGCCTGCCCTCACATACCTTATAAAATTACCTAATTTAAGAAATATAAAATCTGTTTTAAATTTAAATTAAATCAAAAAGTGCCCAGTTTAAAAATATATAAAACAACAGTGTACCTAACTTTTCATCCTACGTTTAGCCCACTGATTTTGATTGGGGACGTTGCCCCATGCGTTACCTTTAATCTCCTTGTCGTTTTTGAACCATCTTATATCAGCTGCGGGTTTACTGCCAGATGTCTTACAAGTGAGCTGCATCAGGTCTCCCTCCATAACCGGCGATGAAAACCCACTAATCTGAGGCTTCTCAGGAACACCTAAAATTTAAGCAAACGCACCAAGTGAAAGTCAATCTTCAGAATTGGCTCATTCTCGTGACTAGTGTCTTCACAAACCAAACTCGTGGTTAACTGACAATAAGGCCAGTCAAAAGATAAAATAAAATAAAATAAACTGCTCTATAATAAAACCAGCTGCTTATAATAATAGTAATATATACATAACTGTACACATATTATATATGCACACATGTACACATGAAAGCATTTATGTAGTTCAAGTAGTTGTTTAAGTTACATTTTATCAACAAAAATACTCTTTGCAAACCTTAAAAACACCCATTCCATATATGTTAAGATTTCCTAGCACAGAGATTTAAGAACGTACATTGTTTGTATTGGTGGATGGTGGGTGATGAAGTCAAAAAGATTGATTCTTTACTCTTTAGAAAATTATGATTTAACTAAAATAACACTTTCATTCCTGATTTTATAATTTTTTTTTAAGATTTATTTTTATTGTTTTTGACAGAAAGATACAGAGACAGAGAAGGGGGAGGGCCCAAAACAGTATCCATAGTTGCACATCATTGGTTTTTCTACATAGTTTCATTCCACAGGTGGGCGGGGCTGCACAGGGCAGGAACTGGGCTGGGGTCTCATCCCGGTGAGAACCGAATTGGGGGCACTCCCCAGCTCAGCATATGGGTCCACACAGGCCAGGGCTGGAATTCTATCCTTATATTCCAGGGCCACAAAATGAGCACTCAACCCACTGAGCCATCTCAGCTTCCCCTGATTTTATAATTCTTAAAGCTTAAAAGCAATATTATTCTGTGTACTTTGCTCAAGAAAATGCATTTTGAAATAAAGATCCATCAGTCATTGCAACTACTTTTCTGATTCTTCTAAAGTAGAGAGTGTCTCTTCATAGTGTTCGTATTAGGAAGGCAGAATTTTGTGGCGCACGATACACGTTATTTTTAATGCTAACCACCTATGCCTTTTTTTTTTTTTTGTCCAAATCACTCAATCCATAAGCAGATGACTAACATGCAGAGATAGAACATGGGCATTATAAATAATAGAACGTTCCACATTTCTTGGGCAATACTGTTCTGTTGTAATGGTAGAGCTTTATTAAAATTTCTCCTAAAATTACTCAATAATAAAGGCAGACTAAAAGCTTCTATGTTGTACTATTTAATTTAGTTTGAAAAGAATAGAATGTAAGCATGCTGGAAACCACCAATAAGAGAAATACATGTTTAAACAGTAACGACAAAGATAAATGACAGATCAACATACTCCAATTAGCTGCTCAGTTGTGTTTACGTTTTATTGTTCACCTGTATGTTGCTTTTTTGAATAAAAAATCTGTATCACACCATCATTTAATAAGCTGAAATCAGCCAGATGCCTTTTCTTGGGGTCTCCACGGCTCTCTATAGAATAATACATTAACCGTAGGCAGTTGTTATCCTGAAATACTCCATTTTAGTGGTTCTATTTTGTCCTTGTGGGCAAAGTTATAAAGATTTTTATAAAATAGTCTCAGGAGGACTTGCAAAGAAACATGTTTCTTATACTATGCACTAAACAAAATCACTAGCTGGATTAACTTTAATATTCTCACCCAAAATAAGAGTAGGTATTAATTCTTATAAATGCAATGTTATGACTTCCTGTAACAACAACAACAACAAAGCAGAAAGAAAAAAAAAACAAATTTGGGATAACAAAAAAAATGCAGGGGAAGCTGGGAAGGCTCAGTGGGTTAAGCGCTCACTTTGCAGCCCCGGGAACCGAGGATTGAATCCCAGCCCTGGCCTGTGCTAACCCACATGCTGAGCTGGGGAGTGCCCCCAGTTCAGTTCTCACTGGGGTGAAGACCCCGGTCCAGTTCCTGCGCTGTGCAGCCCTGTGCCCACCTGTGGAATGAAACTATGTGGAAAAACCAATGATGTACAACTATGGAGACTGTTCTGGGCCCTCCTCTTTCTCTCTGTCTCTATCTCTCTCTCTGTCAAAAAACAATAAATCTTTTTAAAAAAGCAATCTTTATATTCTGCTAACTTATTCGGTACACATGAGTGTTTCAGTGAAATGAGGCAGTTTTAGCTGAGTGGACCACTGGCTGACATTTGTGGAATCACAAAGAACTTAGAGATGCAACTTTATTATCTTAGAATCTCTACAAATGTATTGCTTTGTGTGTGTCCCTTTATCGTTTGGGAAAATGACTCAATATTTGGAGACCAGAAGCACAAAGGAGCCACACGCTGCACATACAGGTGATATTACGTACGTCACTTAGGAATCTAGAAAACTAGAAAGTTCAAAGGTAAGAAGGCATGCAGAAAGGCCAGGGGCATGTAAATCCACTGAAGTGCGCTAAGGGGTCATATGTGAAAGCTATAACGTTAGAGCAGGCTGCTATTAGGTGATCCACAGGCTAACATGGCCCCTTATAGACACGTTGAATTAATTTTGCTCATTATTCTGTGACTTTATAAAAAGATCAGCCTCTCTATAATACAGAGATGACTTTACACAAAAGACTTCCATTGACAAACACACCTGGTATGTATCACTGGCTAAGAAATGAAATGGCTATTTGCTCTCAGAAGTGGTATAGATCTTGACATCTCTCTCTGTATTGATAAATTGGGGAAAATGGCTAAGCTAGTCTTCCATTCCTTTTGTTCCAATAGCAGCAAGGGGATGAAACTACATTTTGTTTATTCTCATTCTCAAAATGTATATGTGCTTTTGAATCCCATTGCTCTAGCATGCACACGTCTCTGGCTTGGGATTACATGGTGTTCGTCCCTTGCACTTACCCAGAACAGTGAGATAGGCCTTGGATGTTTTGACAGGCATTGTAAATAAAGAACAGGTATACTGTCCTTCATCAGAGAGGGAAACATCGCTGACGCTGATACTCAGTTCATGCCAGGAAGCTCGGACCAGCTCGATCCTATTGTCCCTTAAAGCTACAGAGGAAAAAGATGAAAATTGTCAATAACAACGTTAGAAAATTTCAGTGTCATTAGACTATTTTTAGTACAGCTTAATAAACATTTTTTATCATAAATCTAAATCTTATCTCTTAAAACAGTTTAAAGGACAGTTCATAGAAATATGGAACAATTTTATCAGATTAAAAAAATAATCAAAGTAGAAACAGGTGCTCAGAAATAACTTAATTAAATGATTACATCTAGTATGTGACATTAGAGGAGGTAGGTGACGATGATGATGATAATGGCTTTCCTTCACAAAGTCTTTTATGGAATACTAGTGACAAGAAAAACTATAAACAAAAGGGTTCACTTCTATGGACACACATTTCAGAAAACTCTTCTGCGTCTCTTCCAAGATACCAACAATGAGCATTAGCATATTAAAGGCTCTCTGCAGTACAGACACCTGTTGAACTTCACTGAAACCACAGCTGACATTCAGCTGAAAATCACAGGGAATGCACCAGATGTTAAAATCTGTCTGATTCATCGGTGCCTCTGTTCTACTACCTGTTAACTATTTTTAGTATATTTTTCAGTTACCACCACCTTTCCTTTCACAGAACACTTGTTTTCACAGAACTCATAACATCTTAAGGACTTACATTTCTCTTAGAAAAATAACATTGAAACGTTTTAACATCAGTAGATACCCCAATTGGCACAGCTGTACAACCTGGAATTAAGCAAGAGGCAATGAAAGATTACACGGAAAGGGAGGAAGAGGAAGGAAGACTGGTTAGGAGCACCAGGAACCTAGGAAGAACAGAGAGCCTCCCAATCAAGAATAAAAGGCAACGTAGATACGGCTTCTACCAACCACGACCTAGCAAATGAAGGTGGTTAAGGTAGACTCATGTTCATTGCTGATCAAACCAAAGTCCCACCAGCAACATTCCCAGCAAAGGGAATGAAATAGCAGCATCAGTAACAGGAAGTGTCCATGGAAACTGAGCTTTGTTGTCAATGGACAAGACTCCCCTTTCCTACCCACAGAGAATGGCCAATCGGGCATCAGGAGCCCCAGAGCAATCCCTCCATAAGTACCCAGCGTTAGAAGTGATCTTCTGGCAAGCTAGAGGACCGCATACCCCACGGAGAGCCAAGAGAAGCCCCCTGCCCCTAGGTGGCTCATCAGTAGCCCCAGGGAGACTAGACAGCTCAAGGTGACTGAACAGAATCACAAAGACTCTGATGAATCGGCAGCACCCTAGCCTACAGATGTACGCTAGGGCCTGTGTGCTTAACCTAAACAGAATGCCTGCCTTTTAGAAGAGATCTACATTGGGTCCAGAGCTTCCTAACATAATGGGCAAAAGGTCCAGGACATAATGATTAATAATAATAATAATAATAATGATAATAATAATAATAAAAATCACTGGTCACACCAAATACCAGGACATTCATTCATGGAATGAGAAAACAATCAAAAGATGACAACCCAGATCTGGAATAGGTGTTGGGGATTATCTGACAGAAAATTTAAATTAAATATAATTAAAAAAATTTTAATAAGCAATTACTAATTAACTGAAAACAAATAAAAATTAGAAAATCTCTGCAATAAAAAAAAAAGAAGTTCCATAAAGAACCAAAGGAGTTCTGGTCCAGATAGCAGCACAGGAAACATACACCTCGCACTTCCTGTCAAGCAGCCCCAAGCCCAGCATCAGCAGCACCTACCTCGGTTCACAGATTAGCCTCTGCCAGGCACCTCCAAGCCCTGCACAAGTGACCAGCATTTGCAGATCACTTTGTGTCTCATACCAACTGGCCCAGAGTGGGGAACCGGGCATGGCTGAGGTTGGCCTGCATCAACACAACTCCCCCAAACCCCAGAACCCACATACCCTCGCGGCCAGCTTCAGACCCTCCCTCCCCCACCCCCAGAGCATCACCTAACTACTTCCACCCGAGCCCAGCTAAAGTGAACTCTGTTTTGTAGGGTCAGTCCCCACACAACACCTCTTCCAAAGGAGTCACCAACCAATCAGCCCACCAGTCATTCTCTCCCACTGATGTGCCAACAGCCACTCAGGTTCAGCTACAACGAAAGGGCACACAACCTACATGAGCCCTCTGCACTGGTGACCAGCCGGACTGTGACCCTGGACCCCAGAAGACACCGACTACACAAGCCCACCCTACCCACACTGGGAGCATAGCAGCCCTACCTACTACACAGAACCCAACACAGGGAGACAGCCAAAGTGGGGCGACGAAGAAACGTGTCCCAAACGAAAAAACAGAACAAAGCTCCAAAGAAAAATCAACTGACCCTTTGTCTATTTAGAAAAGTACATACACAAATTACAAAGCGCAGCTCCTTGATGTGTTCATTAATTTTACGTACACACGATTTTCAATGGGGAAATAAAAAGTAAAAACTATGTTTGGAATGATTTCTAAAGAAAACTTATCTCTAACCCTGATGTAACAGAAACGTATATGATGAACAGTATTTAATAATGTTTTTTCATGTGGTCACTTTCAAAGCCCAGAATTTAGGGGTAACAGTAGGACTCCCATCAGAAAGTGATCTTGAGGCAAATGTTACAACTACAAGCACTGTTGGTGACTATTTTCAAGGCCAAAAAGAAAGGGGCTGAACAAAATGGATACAAGCAATCTACCAGACACAGAGATCCAAACACACGCTAGCAGGACGCTCAACGGTCTCAGTGAGAACTTCCACAAGAAGATAAGAAATATAAAAATGGAGCTAGGAATCATAAAAATAATAGCTAGTCAGAAATAAAAGATACAATCGTGGAAATAAAGAATACAGGGGTGAGGTGATAAATTTTGCCCCCACTGTCACATTTTTGGTTACATTAGACATATCTGGATAGAACTGGTTCTGTGTCATCACATTCTTCACTCTTGACCCTGCATACACAGATGCTTACATTTGTCACCCAGTGCACAGCGAGATGGAAGAGTGTTCAGACCTACCATTCAATACAAAATAAATACTATAAAGGTCTAAAACACGGTTTCCCAAATCAAAACTCATTGGGTTGGGGAGGCCGGGATGGCTCAGTGGGTTAAGCGCTCACTTTGCGGCCCCGGGGACTGAGGATGGAATCCCAGCCCCAGCCCGTGTGGACCCATATGCTGAACTGGGGAGTGCCCCCAGTTCAGTTCTCACCGGGGCAAGACCCCGGCCCAGTTCCTGCCCTGTGCAGCCCCGCACTATGAAACTATGTGGAAAAACCAATGATGTGCAACTATGGAGACTGTTCTGGGCCCTCCCCCTTCTCTCTGTCTGTCTCTGTATCTCTCTCTCTCTCTCTCTCTCTCTCTCTCTCTCTCTGTCAAAAACAATAAAAAATAAAATCTTTAATAAAAAACAAAAACAAAAACTCATTGGGCTGGCTCAGTAGCACAGAGGAGCTGACCCAACAGAATTAGCGAACTTAAGGTTAGAGCAGCAGAATTCACCCAATCTGAATAACAGAGAGATAACAGATTGGTAAATAAAACAAAAACAAACAAACAAATAAACAAACAGAGCCTCAGAGACCTATAGGACCATAAGAAAATGTCCAACAATAGCATCATATGAGTCCAGAAAAAAATGAGAGTAAGGCTAACAATATCTGAAGAAATAGTGTTGAAAACTTCAAAATCTGACAAGAGAAATAAATGAACAAAATCTAAAAGACAACCAAACATCAAAGAGAACAAACCCAAAACAGTTCAGGTCAAGATAGATCAAAATTAAAGGTGTGAAATCCAAAGACAAAGAAAAAAAATCTGGAAGGCTCCAGAGACAAAGGTGTATTACCTATAAGAAGTGCAATTCACATGACAACAGATTTCTTATTTGAAGTCATGGAGGCCACAGAGAATGACACATTTTACAAATGCCGAAAGAAAAGAGCTGTCAAGGATGGATTTTGATCCCGGGAAATGAACCTTCAGTAATCAAGAGGAAATAAACACATATATTAAAAGAAGGAAAATTCACATGGGTCCCTAACAGATTTGTCTTAAACAGAAGTTGAAGAAAGTTTTGTAACAGAATGGAAGTACTGTTTGTTGTAGCATTAAGAAGAAAGAAAAATTGAAAGAAAAGATATGGATGGGTAAATATAGACTATCTCGATCCTCCTTAGTTTTCTCCATTGTATAATGGTTGAAGCAATGTTAAAGTGTCAACTGATACAGTGCTCAATACATATAGAAGGAATTCTCAAGACAAATATAAAGTTGCAGGGCAAAGGGATCCCATGGAAGTAAGGTTTCTATACTTCCCTCAAAGTGGTAAAACATATCAATACCTGGAACAACTACTAAGAAAATATACCAAGCGATACACACCAAGATCCTATACATGAATTAAGATGGAATATATTTATACAATGTCTAGAAATAAAATTATAGAGATGGTGAAAATATTAGCGGTGGTTACAAAGGGATAAGGGGAGTCAGGTGTGGGGATGAGTTAGAGGAACATGACTGAGGTTACAAATGAACAGCACCAGGGACATCTGTGGTGATGGAATTATTTTGTATGTTGACAACAGTGATGGATGCATGAACCTACACATGCAATAAAATTGCATGGAACTAAACACACATGAACACACAGAAACACGTGAGTACATGTAAAATTGGTGAAACCCAAATAATGGTGGATGATACAATTGTCAATTTACTAGGCATGCTATCTTTGCAAGATGATTTTTTGGTGATGGGTACATTAGATCTCTCTGAATTATTTATTCCGATTAAGTATGACTCCACAGTAAAAATTAAATGAAACCCTTTTTCGGCGCATTTGATTGAGAAAGTAATATGGCTATAATATCAAAACTTAAAAGTTATTATACATATTTGCTACAGAGAAAGAGTGATATCCTAAGTGTCATATATTTTTAAATTGCCTGCACCTTACCTATATGATTTGTGAAAGAAATAGGCAATGATATAATACGTACTAATGGGGACATTTCTAAATTTTCATGATTTGATACATATTTTTAAAAATCATCCTCTCAAACACTCACCTAATATATACCTTAATGATTATAATCCTTCTGCTACCATTTTCCATTAACTCTGATATCTTAAGACATATACATACAAATATTTTCACAACTGATTTATATCGAATATACAAAATAAGACAAGTTGGATCAAGATTGTGTTCATGATTCTAGTAGGATATACAGACATTTTCTAAAATCTCCATTTCATCATCTGTCTTCTACATGACTTAATATAAATTTATTTTTATTATTTTTGACAGAGAGAGAGACACACACAGAGAGAAAGGGGAAGGCCCAGAGCCGTCTCCATAGTTGTACGTCATCAGTTTTTGACATGGTTTCATTCCATAGGTGGGTGCCGGGTTGCACATGGTGGGAACAGACCAGGGGCCTCCCACATGGGAGACATGCCCTAAAAAGCTGGGGACCTTCTGCATGCGAAGCTTGCCTCATTGAGAACAAACTGGGGGCACACCCCAGTTCAGCATATGGGTCTGCACAGGCTGGGGCTGGGATTCGATCCTCGGACCCTGGGGCAGCGCTTCCTCCATCCATCACTTTTCAAAGCTATGATTTGCTTCAAAATATATTTATCACATATTTCTTGGTTTTTTAATAAAGAGGTCACCCAAACAAACCACCATAGGTTTTTGCCACAATACTCTGTGGGTAAAACATGTTACTCACACACTGTTTAATTTTATTTTCTCTAACACAGGCCCCATTGACAGAAAACCAGAATTGAACAATTTTTAGTGAATGTTGGAAGAAGAAATTTAACCCTCTTTTTGTCAGATTATTTTGTAGAAACTTTATAATATTACCAAAGACCAACTAAATTACTTAAGACATACAAATATAAAATATTCATATTTAAATCATTTTCATAGAATAAAAATAAAAGCACTGATATTGGATCCAAAAGATCTGCTGCCTTAAAACAAATCTACAATGATATAACAAATATATTTTGAGTTTCAAATCCTGATGAGAACCAAAATATTTTTAGTCTGAAATGTCTCAATCGATTTATTTCACCAAATCATATAACTATTAACATAGACTAATGACTACATTCTTTTTTTTTTGAAAAATTTCAAAAAGATTTATTGTTTTTGACACAGCAAGACAGAGAGAAGGGGATCAGGCAGAGCAGTCTCCATAGTTGTACATCATTAGTTTTTCAACATGGTTTCATTCCATACAGGTGGGTGGGGGGCCGTGCAGGGCGGGAACTGGGCTGGGGGCCTCCCGCATGGGAAGCTCACACCAGTTCAGCATATGGGTCCACACAGGCCGGGGCTGGGATTCTATCCTCGGTCCTTGGGGTTACAAAGCGAGTGCTTAACCCGCTGAGCCATCCCAGCTCCCCTAATGACTACATTGTGAAAAGCAGAATACCTGCTTTTTAATATGAGCTCTGTTATTAATTAACTTAGGAATCTAGGCAAATCACCTAAGTTTTATGTACCCCAGTCTGCTGATTGTTAGATTCAGGGAATAGTTGGGTGAAAGCAACAGGAATACGATTTAGAGAACAGAAATGTATGAACATCTATTCAAAATCCTAAAAACCTATCCCCAAGAATTGAAAATCTGACACAATTTGTGAAGTAATTACTCATTGCGTAACTTTCCTTGAAAATTCATTTGCCAAAACCAGAGCTGCCCCAAAAGATCCTCACTGAATTGAACTTTTGCAATAAATCTTACGTTCACAACAACCATCTTTTCTAGCTTGTAAATACCTATGATGTCATCTGGAGTTCACTTTATGCTAGCTTTTCCCGTATGAAAGAATACAGGAATGCCTATCCTAAACAGTCCAAAGAGCAAAATAATAGAACTCAGTGGGTTCCCTGTGAGCAGAATCGTTGTGTTGCTCACCTTGGCGACCTGCACAGGAGGTTTTTAGTGAACGGCTATGGAATCGACACAGAGAGCCAAACTCTGTCTGAATATGGTAAGAGCAGAGTCAAAAAGAACTGAACTAGGAAGTCCTCTTCGATCTATCTCCACAGGTCCCCTGCCCCATGGGAGAGAAGCCAAAAGAAGAAGAAAAACTGTGTCCTGTTTAGACATTCTTGAGCATAAAAGTTAGAAACATCACGCTACAAAAATTTTTTAGAAAGTGACAGTTCATTGGAAAATGATTTGAAATACTGAAGGAGTAAGCTCTGAAACTATTGTTATGCTACCTTCTGGTTTCCAAATGAATACAAAAGGTAGTAGCTAACCAGAGACAACTTATATTAATGAACTTCTGTACAGAAAGTCCCACATATGTAATGATCCTGAATAAAGAATTATAATATTGTCAGTTGGAGTAAATTCAAGCTTCAAAAATAAGTCTCAGAGAACACAGAATGTTCACTGTTACTTAAATATGCTTAAAGAAAAAATAAAAACTGGTTTCCAAATGAATACAAAAGGTAGTAGCTAACTGGAGACAATTTATATCATTGAACTTCTGCACAGTAAGTCGCACATATATAACGAACCTGAATAAAGAATTATACTGTTGTCAACTGGAAAAAAATCAATCTTAAAAAACAAATCTTACCCTTGAGAACATACAATGTTCACTGTTACTTAAACATCTTTAAAAAAACAACAACAAACAACTCAAGATTTCATCAAAAATCAAGATGTTGAACATCACCCCAGGAATAATTGAAGAAGAAAATGAGGACGTGTAATAAATGAATGAAAGGTAATTGCTCACACATCATACGATTCAAAATGAGTGAATGGGTTAAGTAGGCTACTCTGAGGTCACACCTCATCAGCTATTAGGTGTCTGCATCCCACTGGTGAGGTGATTTAACGGTTCAAAATGCTGAGCTCTGGAGAACGTCATCTATCTTCAAATAAGAAGCATTGACCAAGGAGTAGGAATTCATTAAACAGTACTTAACTCTCGATAAAAATTATTTTCCCAATACAACATTGGTTCTGAATGGTTCATCAATCATACAAATGCATATTTAGGATTCACGCTGGGTAAAATAAAAATTCCTAAGATAATTACTTGAAGGATTTTAGTTACCTACATTTTATACTCATTTCTAACAAAAGTTACTGGCATAGTGTATAAGTTATATGTTAATAAGTTTTAAACCAAATTAACTTCATAATATTAGTACTATTGAACTTATCTGGCATTATTTATTTAAGAACCTAATAGCAAACTGTGCATACTTGCATTAAATGGTTTTCCTTCCTTTACTGTTACGATATTTATAAAGGTGGTCACATACTGCTTGCCAGAAACATTTTCAAATATTAAATTGGTTTCCAGTGAGCAATAACTCATACCACACATGAGGGCGCTCAAATAATAATAAAAAGCATATTTCATTATGTAATCACTATAAAATGACTATTAAAATGCAGCAAGTAACATCCTCATTGTTTTTGCATTTTTTCCAAGTTCACTCATTTAACCTAAAGCCACCTCAAATCAGTATTCCATTATATATCTTTGTATTTCCCACAAGACCTTACACATATCATGGTACATACAGATGCGCATTAATAATTTATTGGTCTAGATTTAGTATATGGATCAACCTCTTGTATGTAATATTACATAATGATACATATTAATATCACTTAAAATTCCATATATTGATTATTATTATATGCTGAATGATTTTATCATTATAATTCACTATATTTTATAAACAAGTGCTAAAGAAAAAACGCACACCAAGATGACAGATCCTTATTTCAAGTATCATCTTGGCTACCGGTACTTAAATTTTCAATGTTGAGCCTAAGTTTCCAAAAGCTACCAGCCTCTACCCATAGGACTTCAGTCAAAACAATTATTGCACACATTCAAAAGTGCTTTAAATACATTTATTATCTAACGGGTAAGTAAGTTTCACTTGATTGACGGGATGGGCTTTCCGGTACCATTCTGCCTTCATTCTTCTTGTTCTCAGTTCAATCCCTACCCACCAGGTGATGTCTTTGGGGGGTTTAGATGCGTCAGTACAATTAGCCAAGTTCTGCTTACGGCAAAGATAGAGCTAAGAATGCTGCCTGTGGGGAAAGCCGGGACGGCTCAGCGGGTTGAGCGCTCGCTTTGAGGCCACGAGGACCGAGGATCGAATCCCGGCTCCGGCCCAGGCAGGACCCACATGCTGAACTGGGGAGTTCCCACAGTTCGGTTCTCTAGCTGTCTCTGTCTCTGTCTCTCTCTCTATCTGTCAAAAGTAAAATAGAAATAAATATGCACTGAA
>PVKE010035086.1:0-17053 GCA_004027555.1 Craseonycteris thonglongyai | reverse complement strand
GCAAAGATGACCATACATCCTTAGGTTGAAGAAGACATCCATGATTTTATTTCCCATGAAAATGCCCTGTAAACATCTTTGAGGGGGAAAGCCGGGACGGCTCAGCGGGTTGAGCGCTCGCTTTGAGGCCACGAGGACCGGGGATCGAATCCCGGCTCCGGCCCAGGCAGGACCCACATGCTGAACTGGGGAGTTCCCATAGTTCGGTTCTCTAACTGTCTCTGTCTCTGTCTCTCTCTCTATCTGTCAAAAGTAAAATAGAAATAAATATGCACTGAAGACAAAAAGATAATTTCTCTCTCTATAAATGTGAAAAGATAAAAAAAAAAAAAAAAAAAACATCTTTGAAGCATTATGCTTGGGTTTAGACAATTTACCACCTAAGGAATTCAGTGTTTAATGAAGGGAACCTGGCCAGCAAGCTGTTGCTCACAAGACAGTTACTTTCAGGACCCTACCATGATTAATTGAATGATTTTTATGGCCTTTTGTTACAGCATGGATGACAAGACCTGTTTAATTTCACTTAATTCTGTGAATTCTATCTTACTCTGGAAATTACAACCAGAAAGCAGCACTGTTTTAGCATTGAATAAAAGAGTTTACAAGCACTGAATGCAAAGTGTTCCTAGTGAGGCCATTTCCCAGTGCTGTTAGGATTTGGCCCCACATAAACAGGACTTCTGCTGATACCTTTGCCCTCTTGTATTTTCAGAGGCAATGTGTAGACATGGAAAAAACAGAAGTAGCAAAACTCTAACATTTATATGTGATTTTATGGTGCTTTGAGTATCTGCAAATATCAGCAATAAAGGAAGAGGCAAACTCACTGTATAAAAAAAAAGTTAACTTTTCTTGCTTCCAAATATGAAACATTTCTTAGAGCAGGATGAGGAATAATGCATACAGAATAAATCATGAGAAAATCAGAGGTAGACTGACAGTAAAAAAAAGAAAAGAAAAGAAAAGAAACCTCTAAAATTATACCGGAATCTCTTATTTTAATTGCCCTGTTTCAAATATTGTTCCCTCCATCTCTCCTCCCCAGCCCCTTAACTAACTGCCATCTCATATAAAATAAACCCCAAGCTATTCAAAGTACGAAGTCACTCTTAAAGCAATAGAAGTGCCTGTGTCTGATCTGTGGGGGCCTCTTGTTTCCAAATGGTTTCAGTGCACTAGTTATCTAGAATACACATTGGTTTTTTGTTTGTTTGTTTGTTTTCTCATTTCTCTTCAGCAATTCACTTATCCACATGCACAAGATTCCTCTTGCTTAATTAGTTCTTGCTTCTTAGAAAAGCAGTTCCTCAGGAAATGCAGTGATCAGTTATGCCTTGGAGCAGTGAAAGAGTCCTGAGTGTGGGAAATAAGTGGGCTACTTTCAAATGGTAGTTGTCACACTCACCTAATTTTATTGACATTGTCCTACATATTTTATTGAATACTTACCAAGGTGGGAAAATGTTATATTTTAATTTTGAAATGAGATACAAATCAGTTGTTTCATCTGCTGTTTATTCTTTCTGGTTGAATCAGCAAGGTCATTGTAAAGACACTGATCAGCCTAGTAAACTGCATTTACAAAACCTTATCCCGTGGTGAAATTTGCATTCTACTTGCTGAGTGGAATTTTGCAGTTTTATGGAATTTAGTTTCTTGAGTGGAACAGTGTACAATTATGTGAATTATTTTGTAATTTTGTAATAATTGATAATACTTGGTCTATATTGTATGTGTTCCTCATTTGGGAATTTTTAATTTAAATTCAGTATGCCAAGAGAAAATAATTTATCCTAAGAATAATAAAAGAAACAGCAGGGCATGGGTTTATATTAGACCTGCTATATTTCAATTTATTTAAGGCCCATCTCTATGGAAAGAATAAAGTCTTTATAATATAACTGAAGAGAGAGGGAGAGGAGAAAAAGGAGAAGGCTGAAGGGGATGGAACAAGAGGAACTAAAAGTGCATTTCATTTCATTTTTATTTTTAGAGTGGCAAGTGGGTTCAACTTCAGCTAGCTGAATCACAGCCCAATATTCTAGAAATTGGCAGCAGTCAAGATGAAACCAAAAAACTTCTTCGTGATCATGAACTACTTTTGGCCAAGCTCAAGGTAAGAAAAATGTTAAGATATGATGCAGATACAGACTAAAAACAAATAAAAAGCTATTTCTTTTACTTCCTCTTGATTCTTCTGTTGGCTGATGGTTATTAGTGCCAGATAGATAATAGAAAACACTATAGTTATTTATGAGCAAACACCAACATTTCTATCCCTAATGCAATAGAAAATATGGAGTGATAATATTTTTACTGTGGAAAAATATTTTTCCTGGTTGCCTCAGTGAAAAAAAATCCATCATTTTTCCTAAATCATACTGTCAAGTCACAACAGTTCCAAACTTTCTACTGTTAATGACACCTGCTAGCAAGAATATTATAAAGGCTTATCCCTTCTGTTGAACTATTGAAAATATCTGACTTTGTGTTTCGTATTAAGAGTTCTTAAAACTAAATAGTTTTAGTAAAACCAGAGTTCCCATTACATACATGTTGTGGTTATTTAGTTAAGAATCTAAAGATAACATTGGCTTGTGATTACTAAAATTTTTAATCATAACCAACTACATAATTTGTGGGGCCCAGTGCAAAATGAAAATGTAGACTCCCTCTTTAAAAAGCAGGAAAAAAACTTTTTCTTGGATCAGTCACCATGTTTTCTTATCTGCTATTTAATGTCTAGCTCCTTCAAGCATGAGAATATGTGCGATACTAATTCAAACCCTCAGCCTCTGGGCCTCAGCCAAGGCTCAGTACACACGGTGTGGGCTTGAACCCAACCCTTCCCACCCTGTGTCCTGATACCTGCCAAGGCAGATGACAGAGGTCCCTGAGCAAGGATGGGAAAGCTGACAGAGGGAGCAAAGAGACTATCCCCAGGAGGCAGGACCACATGCACAATGAGGCTCCAAGCCTCTGCTACTTCCTCTGTTGTGTCATTGGACATCACTTATAAAACACAAATTTAAAGACCAAATTATTAAGAGTTTTAAGATGGTGACAGGCAGAATATTAGGCCCCAAGAGGTTTCCTCTTCCGAGGATGGAGCCCTGTGAGTTGTAACCTTCATAGGTAATGAATGTCTTCACTAAAATCAAAGAGGTTTGATGTAGAGACCTGCAATGCCTAGATGTTCTCTGTTTTCAGTACATTAATAATATTGGTGTCTTTGAACATTTTGGCTGAATTTGCACTTGCTTCCTAGATTCAAAGGCAGACCTGATCTGCATCTGATTTATACTACAGTAACAGTGGTTTTCTGATTGGACAGTAACAAAAGTAATTGGGTAAATCAGACTGAGAAATTGAGGAAAGAATTAGTGCTAAATCAGGGACCATTATAATTCAAAATTTATTCTCCTGCTTAGACGGTTTCTGACTCAGGGTTCTGTGCTCTTAAACAGTAAAATTCCTGGTCACTAGGAATTCCTTTAATGTAAGGAATCAACATGAGAAATCGAGTAGTGCTCCCAAGTGAGGTTCGCCGGCCCAAGATTATTGGGGCCGGAGAAGTCATGCCTCGGGAAGTGAGTGGGCAACTTTTCTAGGGCTCTGGGGTGGGGGAGAGGCGGATCGGGTGGCCAACGGAAGTCCCGCCTTCGAAAGTTCCTGGGCAGGTTACAGCCACTTGGAAAGTCCCTTTGCTATATTCTGTTTGCCTGGCCCCCCGAGGCCCACTGACCTTACACTTTGTATAGCTAAAAAAACAACATACACACACATTACGATGTGAAAGAGTATTGAACCAGAAATTTTAAAACCTATGATTTTAGTGCTAATTATGCCACTTATGTGTGTAATTCGGTTAACAACTCAAGCTCATGCTGCCACACAAAAAGCTCAGTTCTGTGAACTGTAGAAACCCACAGGGCTTCCTTGTAACTCCTGCCTATCCCCAGAGGTTTGCTTTCTCATGGTCTCCTGTGTCTCTAGGTCCTCTATATGCACCTGTCAACTGTTTCTGAAGTTAATCTGGGCTTGAAACTACGTACATCCTTTCTCCAGGTCTCACTAACAGTCGGTGCCCAGCAGCATTTTCAGGCCCACTGATGTCTTGTTGGTGGTGGAGAAGCTCACCGCAGTCTGGGTCTCTCAGGCACCTCTTTTTTCTTTCACCCCATTCCCGTCCAGGCTCACAATTCCATGGAGAATGCTTTCTTAAGTGGAGCAAATTCAACTTTCCCTAAAAGAGCTCTGCTCAAATTCCGATACCTAAATCTACCCAGAATTTTTTATTTAACAGGATCCCTCTTCAAATGGTGCTTGTTCTAGATTCTAATGTCTTGTCCTTTTCAGCCTATCTTCTGGCTATGGACTGGCTGTCTGGAATTCAGGCTTTTTATTAGTAAGATAAGGGGAGAGGCTAAATCAAAGCTTCATATCTATTGTAGATCTTACCATAATGTGCCATGGGATCATGAGACCATACGACTTATTTGCATGTGATTCTAATAACATAAGGTCTCAAGTAGAAAGGGATTTTGGCTTCAAGCAGGCCTCTAGTCTTAATGTCCATTTCTCATTCCCGTCCCCATCCCACCCACCACTATCAACCCATCTACCTACCCCCAAGAAATTTTAAGTTAGTAGCATCATCTTACAATGTTATTGTTTAAAAACAATAAAAATCAAGGAGTCTGAAATCTGTCCCAGATTTGATGAAAAATACTTTTTAAAATACAAAAATGTGGATGTGAATTACATTTTGCAAATGGATACATCACTAGTTCAACCAATTTACTAGTAATTATGCTACCAGGGTAGGCACAACCTTAACCTGTCGAAGAAAATTGTTGGATCCAACTTAGTTTTAATGCTATGAGCTTTTTCAATGATAGGGACATTAGTAGTTCAATGAACCAGTAATAGTTAATAGTTATTGCTCATTCCAGTCCTTTCCTTATGCTCAGCACTCTACAATTTGTTCTAATTATAAAGAAGAATGCACTGTGAGGAGTGTTGGGAGGATATAGGAGTTCAGAGCTGAGTCCAGTCTGATTTGCGCAGTGCAGTTAGCCTCGCTGGTCTCTGGTTCTTTATTTGAAAAATAATAAAGATTATCCTCAAACACGTAAAAAAGGAATTTCAAGGAGAAATGCAGGGATGTATGGAAGGGCCTGCTTCCTTTATAAAAAACTGGTATAATGGTTCTGTTAATAATTAGTATATCAAAATAATTTGGATATTTAATTTGATAGAAAATGATATACAAAAGCTACTTTCTGCCTTCCATTGAAAATCATCTGAATCCCTAATAATTTAAACTAAGGGGAAAATTCTGGAAACAGAATTATTATGAGTGTTTCCAGTGTCCGTAACATCTATACCCCAGAGATCTTATTTCGCTTTTAGCAGTGTAGTTAATTCCAATGGTGTGTCCAGAGAAAAACTATTTTCCTATTTTCAGTGGGGAAAACATAATCCTGTGGGAAAAACATTAACTCCCCAAAGGCAGCTAGATTCTCAAACTGTATTCAGATTATTTATAATGCAAAAGAAGAAATTTGGGAAAGAAAAGAGGGAGATTTAAGCCAGGTAAAGAAGACCTGCCCACTGCCACTAAGACATTCCATTCTCAGGTGGTCCAAGGAGGGAAAGAGGAATTGGAAATACCTGAGAGATGTTTCTGAGAATGCCTTTCCACTGGGCATCTATTTTGCAACTAACTACTTTGCTATTGTCCAGATAAATTACAACTATGAGAACCAAGAAAACCTCTGGTCCTGGCACCTGTATTTGTATTATGTGAATGCAAGTATACAGGTATATAGATATGTATTTGTAGAAATTTGTAGCATTCAGTGAAGTATGACTCTTTAGAGTATAAATTACGAAAATACTTTTCCCCTGACTTAACTAACAAAACTATTGGTTCTCTGATTCTGACTAAATCTCTAACCTAACCCAATGAATGCTTTTTTTTTTTTTTTGTCTTATTTCAATTTACTTAGCTAGAAATGAATGGTCAAAATATATTAGCAGTAAAGGTACAAGTTTTATTAAAACTTGCCATAAATAAGGAATAGTGTGGTTTCTGCTGTAAACTGGAGTGTTTACTAAGAATGCATTATTAAAAAATTTTTTTATCACCGTCTCCCAAACGTTTTTATCACCTCATACAGAAACTATACCTATAAGCAATGACTCTCATTTCGCAGTTCCCTGGTAACCTCTAATGTACTTTCTGCCTCTATGAATTTGTCTTTCTTAAGTACCTCAGGTAAATGGAATCGTACAAATCTTGTCCTTTTGCTTCTGGCTTACTTCACTTTCCATATGTTTTCAAGGTTAATCCATGTTGCAGCATATATCAGAACTTAATTCTTTTTTCTGATTAAATAATATATCCAATGTATGGATATGTTTTATTTATTCATACATTGACATAGGGTGTTTCCACTTTTCAGCTATTGTAAATAATGAACATTGGCATACAAAGTATTTGAATACTTTCTTTTAATTGTTTTGGGTGTATACATGGGAATGGAGTTACTAGGTCATATTGTATGTCTGTGCTTAACTTTTTGAGGAAACACCAAAATATTTTTTACAGCAGCTGCATCATATTATGTTCCCACCAGAATATGCAAGTGCTCCAATTTCTCAACATCTTTGCTAAAACTTATTTTCTCTGTCTCTCTGTCTCTCTCTTTTGTTGTTGTTGTTGTTGTTGTTGTTATAGCAATCCTACTAGGTATGAAGTAGTATCTCATGTTGGTTTTGATTTGTATTACCCTAATGACTAATGATGTTAAGCATATTTTCATGTGCTTACTGGACAATTGTATATTTTCTTTGAAGAAATGTCTATTCAAGTCTTCTTTTCCCCATTTTTTAGATTGGGTTGTTTGTTTTTTGTTGTTGAGTTGTAGGAGTTCTTCATATATTCTGGATATTAATCCTTTATCAGATGTAGGATGAGCAAATATTTTCTCCCATTTCATAAGATGTCTTTTCACTTTCTTAATAATGCCTTTTAAGAATGTATTTTAAAGCTGTGTAAATTGAATTTACACATGAGAGAAAATTTTATAGCATGTGTGATAAGAATATAATGGAACTCTTTAGGACAGGATTAGAAAAGGACTACTCTATTTTACATTACCTGTGTCATAGCAGTGTTGTCCCCTTAATGTTTACTTCATATACAAGATCCATCTTTTTTTCTTCCCTGTTTTCCTATAGACCCACAAGTTAGGAAATTCTGCTCTCTCAGAGATGTTGGGAAGGTATGTTCACCCATCTCTCCTCCTCCTTTTCTCTTCCCTACAGAGGTGAGGGTGACTAAGTTACCTGATTGGTGAGACTTGGGGAAGAAGTGGCCCCATGGGCTGTGGGTTCTCTACTCTCTGCTTCTGTTGACCTGGCTAGAAGTTCCTGCCTGGAAGAGGCAGGCCTCAATCCCACCTGCCCAGGGCAACCTCAGACCCAGTTTTCTCCACAGGCAGGTCCCAAGGACTAGCTTTTAGGGAGAGAAAGTAGAAAGCCAAAATCAACCTCATCCTCCAGTCCAACTTCAACAGTAATGAGAACAAATATTTTGGCCTATATCTGACCTTAACACCTGTTATACTATTGAGTCAGAATCTTGAGGGGAGATAAGTGAGATTAATTGTCACCTTCCAAATTCCAGTACTTAGTTGATCTGTGGTTCAAAGAGATGTATGTCTTAGCATTCTATGCATGTAAAGTACCTGTCATATGTTTCACTGATCGTTTTGAAGACAGTCACTGAAATAGGCAGGCACAATGCAGAGCTCCCGGGGAAGTGGCAAGCTAATTTCTCTTTTAGATTTTCAAAAATGGAGAACTTCTCCCATTAAAAACAAAAATAGACTTCTCACAACTATAAAGGAGCAAAACTTCCTAATGATTGACCCTGCCTCACTTTCCTAGACTATAGGGTGTTTCTTTTCCTACATGTTCAGTTCCAGTGAATATTATGGAACCGTAGAATGAAATAAAATTAGAATAGCATTCTTTTGATTTTGATAACACCATGGATAATCTTATAAAATATTGTTTTTATAAGATAAGTTGGTTTAAGAGAGGCTGGACAGTCCATGACAATGGGCTTCTCAGGCATGGAGTTAAGACATATTAATATTGCAAATATCACAATTTGTTTCTAGTTCTGGCTAAGCAGCAGTTCAGAGTATGACTACACCTAATGAAGTGCTGCTGCATGTTGATTCCCTGGAGGGAAAGGACTCCTATAAGGAGCAAGTTTTGTAGGCACAGAGACAGAAGAGTAAAAAATAGTAGAGGTTACAGTACTTTTTCTTTCATCACTGTCTTGGTTCAGCGTTCAAGGTTGAACTCTTTGGCAAAAGCTAAAGGGCCCGTGGGAAACATGTGGCACCCACCATATTGCTTTGTGAATGGGACACCAAGTGGTGCACAGTCAGGAATGAAGAGAGGCCTCTTTCACATTTCTGCAGGGATCAGTGTATGGCTTGGATATAGCAAGCACTAATGACTTTTTTGACAACTCTAGAGGAGTTACAAAACTCGATGATTCTATATTAAAATGACCATAAATTCTTTTGGTATTCCTCCCATTGAGAATTGGGATCTATGTCATTCCCTCAAAACCAAGCACTCTGGGACTGCTTTGACTAAAAGAATACAGCACAGATCATGCTGTGCCATTTTCTGGGCCCAGTCTCAAGAGACTGGGTGCTTCTACTTCCTATAATTTCAAATAATCATTCTTGGAGCCCAGCTAACTTGTGCGGAAGTCAAGGAACACTGTAGAGAGATCCATTTGGAGAAGAATGGAGGCTTCCAGCAACAGTTCTGGCTGAGATCTGGCTAATAATTAACCAATTTGCCAGTCATGTGCACAAGTCATCTGATCCATCTTGGAAGTTGATTCTTCCCAGCTGATCTGTGTGGAGCAGAGATAAATCTTCTCCACTAAGTTCTGCCCCAATTGAGAATCGTGAGCAAAATAAATAACTGTTGTTTTAGGTCATTAGAATTTGCAGTGGTTTGGGATTAGGCTGACTATACGTACCATTTTAAATGGGACAGAACAGTTTTGTATTTTGTTTTTTGTTTTTTTCAGTTCCATTTAAAACAGTACCTATGGTCAGCCTACTGACACCTTGAATTCAGCCCAGTGAAACTAGGCTGACCACACTAATCATTTTAAACGAGACAGAAAAAAAGAAAAGAAAAAAAACCAGTTCTATCCCATTTAAAACAGTACGTACAGTCAGCCTATTTGTGGCACAGCAATAATTAATTGGAACCACGGGCAGCAGCAATGGTGGCTCTTTATTTGGTGAGAAACAGCACATAAAGCCCAACCCACACTGGCTTAAACACCTAAGAGTTTGTTTATGTCACAACAAGAAGCGCAGGGCTCAGCATCATTTTCCACAGTATAAAACAGTACTGTGAAGATGTAGATAGGAAGATGCTTTGCTATGGTATTGAACATATTTTCACATGTTCTTAGGTCTTAGGTCTTAGGAGAATGCCTAACTGGAAACAAAACAATGTCCAACAATAGGGGAATAAGTTCATAAGTTGATCATTTATGCTTCTTTCATACAGTGGAAAATTTATTGTGACACAGACAAATTCTCAGGTGTTTGAGCAAGTGTTAGTTGGGCTTTATGTTATTTATCACCAAATACATTCCTATATGAAACTTGGGTCAAAAGTCAGGATCACCTTTTTCAGATCATAGGCTTCAAGCTTTTCACTGTTTATTTAGAAAATCGTTCTTTAAAATATAAATCTACAAATAAAAATTTGTCATGAAAAGTAGAACCCATAGACTAATTAGTTATGACAAAAAGTGCCTTGGTCTGAACTTTGAGAGACAGTTCAAAAAATATAAATGAAGGGTGTCCGTGTATGATGGCAGCATGAGACTCACCTCCACTCCCAGTCTTTAATGCTGCTGAATTAGATTAAATATTACAATTAAAATATACCTTCTGCTTAAGGCAATAATCCTTCTGCTCCAGAAAAAGACACAAGTATTCATTGTACCTAAATGAGAATGCAGGGATTTATTTATTTTGTTTTGTTTGTTTGAAGTCCACTATGACTCCTATCTGATTAGCCTTAGCCAGAAAGCATCTTTTCTAAACTAAAAACTTTCTATTAGATATATTATAATGTACTAATGTGTAAATCTCAAGAGATTTTCAAGTGACATGGTTCTATCATTCTTATGACAAATTCATCTAGCTATTAGTTCTCAGGGTAATAAGGCAGAGTTCTTCTGATTCTGTGGTTGGCTCTGTCCTCCAAATTATCTGAATCCTTCATCTCCCTCCTACCATATACTTGAAGTTCAGGGACTTGAGTGAGATTAGAATTTTTGCCTTTTTTTTTTTTAATAGTCTTAAAATTGCATACTTGTTCCACTTCCAGGCAAGATGGAATAAATGCCTTCCATCCTATCCTCATTAAATGCAAATATAAACCCTGGCAGAATGTGTGTTTGCTGAGGATGCTGGAGGTAGGACTAACAGGTAGATTAGGGAAAGAGATGAGAATTCTCAATACCACCCAGCCAGCAGTGTGGTTGCTTTATTCTTTCTCCAATATTGCCCAGTTTGGATTCAACAGCAAGGTGACTGTGAGGTATGTACCATATATGGACAGAAAAAGCTCCAGAAAAGTCTCCTTCTTCAGGTTTGAGCAGTAGAAAGAAGAGTTTCATGGGTCAGAAAGGGAAGAAACACCTTGCTTTTGTTTTTCTTTTTGTTTTTCTATTCTCTCTTCCTCAGACCAGGTAATACCCTGAAGTCAGCGGTGATGGTGAGGGTGGAGGCAGCCAGAAAACTGAAAGCAAATTAAAACCAAAGTGAGCAGAATGAAGGAAAATAAAGAGCAGAAGTCAATGAAGTTGAAAACAGAAAAATAAGAGACATAAATGGTTCTATGAAAAGGTTATGAAACTTGATAAGCCTCTAGTCAGACTGAGAAAGGAAAAATGACAGAAGGCAAAAATTAATAGTATTAGACATGAAGGATGAGACATCACTATAAACTTCACAGACAGTAAATATAACATGAGAATACTAGGAACAACTCTATATACACAAATTCAACAACTTAGATTAAATGAACCAATTCTTTGTAAGCCATAAATTACTAAAACTAACCCAATAACAAAAGTAAAAACAAAACACAATTTAATACTATGCTTAATTCACTGCAAATAAGTATAAAATATCATTTAACATGTAATCATTATAAAAATTGTTGAGATATTTATATTTTTTGTATTAAGTCTTCAAAATCTAGTATGTACTTTATATTTATAGCATATCACAATTTGAACTGACCATATTTCAAATGGCTAGTGGCTGCTATATTGAACAGTGCAGATTTATAGAATAAATCAGACTAAATCTTCTGGGAATGAAAATAGAATTTGTTTATTTTTTAGCTCAGGAAAAATCTTATAACCAAGCAAATGTATGGAGGACTGGAAAAGAATAATTTATGTTATTAGATTTCTTCTCTTTTTTAAAGATTTATTTTATTGTCTTGAAAGAAAGTGAGAGAGAGAAGGGGGAAGGCCCAGAGTTGTCTCCATAGCTGTACATCATCAGTTGTGACATGGTTTTATTCCACACAGGTGGATAGGGGAGCCACGCTGGGCAGGAACCAAACCAGGGCATCCCACATGGGAGGTGAGAACCTTTGCGGCTAAGCCATCTTAGCAGTTATCAGTTGTGCTGCAGTTCAGCGTATGGGTTGCACTGGCCAGGGCCGGAATCAAATCCTAGACCTAGTGATTATGAGGCCAGCACTCAATCACTGAGCTATCCCAGAATCCCTATGAGATTTCTTTTAGAGACAAGAAATGAACGAGAACTAGACCAAAATATTTCTAATAGCAAATTTTTAAGGCAATTAATAAAATGGTATTATTAAATATTGTCACAGGATTAGAAATATTTTTCCTAATGTAATATTTTTTAAAATGTGTGTGTTTTTAAATGTATTTATGCATATGTTTAGCAACTATTGCAATTGCATTGACTTAAGAACTGTAATTTCTTTAAAGCAAATGAATTACATAAGCATTTTGAAACAATGAAAATAAAACCTTGCATTAATCCAGTTTGAAAGGCTAATAGGAGGTAGTAATTAAATGGTGAATTGTCTAGTTGTGAATTCTGGAAGCATTATTGCACATTACATTAATAATTCTATATGTAGTTAATTTGTTGTTCATTGTTGATCCATTCTTCTCATAAACTTGACTGAAGCAAGAGACTGATGCTGATTGAGAGAGAAACACTTGTTAGGATGGGAGAAACCAGGGTTAGGGAAAGTGAGCAATTCTCATTTAAATAGTGGAGTGTGAGAATTAGTGAAGAGTTTGTTTTTTATGAATCTGAATTTTCATGAGATATTCTTGTGACGGTTGGAAGAAATGGGACCAAAGAGAGGAAGATTCCAAAGAAGATGGAAGATCGGACGGTCTTACAAAAGTGACGAGTGACAGGAGGCATGCAGGGCAGTTTTGGGATTCCAAATGGCTGCATTAGTATGTATCTTATGTTATCCTGGTGGAGAAGTCTAGGAAGCTGACTTCATGCCCCAGTGTTCTCAGTCTGATGGCTCTTTTCAGGCCCAGAACTCTAGGTAGCTCAGCAAACCAATGAGAAGGAATAATATGAACATGAACATCTCCACTTGCAAGTTAGATGAGGGAAGGCCTGAGAAGGTAGTTCTCACGCTGGCTGGCATAAGAATCACCTGGGAACTTTAAAAGAAAATACTGGAGTCTATATCCAGGCCCTAAACCTGAAGAGTCAAGGGGAGGATGGGACACCTGTACATTTTGTAAAGGTTTTTCAGTCATTCTGATGTAAATAAGGAATAAGAATCCCTGGCCCAAACCAGAAGAAACAATTACTATTAAACAACCACATTAAAAGACTTGAACAGAGGTGCCATCATGGAATTAGAAAAGGGCCATGGAAGGGAAGGGGCAAACACAAGCGAGGTTTCATCACCAACGTTTAGAGAAAAGAAAATTTAAAGACAGAAGTTTTGAATACTGTATGAAGCAGCAGTGTATTTGAGGAATATACCTTTAGATTTGACAATGAGGAAGTTATTATTATTGCTTTCTAAAACCTTTCTGGGGTGAGTTCCCTCTGTAACTCGTAGCCTATCTACATCTACTATAGTGAATATCTCATGGAAAACACATATTTGTTTCATTTTTATCTTTTTCATTAGCTTGTGAACATGTTTCTATCCCCAGGGCCTAGCAAAACTATGCTTAGATTATATGTTCAATAAATGTGGAAGGAAGGAAGGAACGAAGGAACGAACAAATGAATGAATGAATACATGTATTTATGACATAATTGCAGGAATCTTTTTTATCTCTGTGTAGTAACAAAAGAAACATACCAAAAAAAGGCTATGGGTAAAGAAACAAAATAGTGATGATTTAATGGTATTAACATTCTTGCTCTTGCTCACAACAGTTCTGAGGGCTTTAAGAAGACTCAATTATTAATATACAGAACATTTGGACTCCTAAGAGAACATGGCGGAACTGGTAAATTATTCATACCATTAGTTTTTCTGATTTGTGTCATTATTCTTCTTTTTACTTAGCTGGAGGATGAGTTTCCAAGTGAATTATTGATATGCTCAGTTTGGAATTCTAAGTCCACCTCCTCTGGGAAGAGTACCTTGAGCTCCAGCCCCATCTCTTTCCATTAGCTTCCACTGGGCTTCCTCATCAGCACCTCATTATATGAGGACAGTCTCACACTATAATCTGGTACTTATTCAAGTGCAGTCTGTATAATGTGTTTAAAGTATGCTTTATGAGTACTTACACCAGAATCGTCTTGGGTGCCTATTAAAAGGAGCTACCTCAGGCCCTACTAGATGGGACTGTGGGTAGGGCAGGGACAGCCAGCACTTGCCACCTGCAGTTCTACTGGGCTCCTCCTCATCAACTAGAGTTGCTTTTAACAGTGGTTTTCTTAATTATTTTACATATGTATCGGTTTCTCCTGAGAGTGTAAGTTTCCCTCTAGGCAGAGATTATGTTGGCCCATTTTAAGTTATTATCTGAATAATTTTTCATCTAAATTAGTTGCAAGTGTTGGAGCCTCAATTGTGACATATGTGTAAACATCATGCAGTGAACTTTTGAGTACTTGTTCTGTGTCAAACATTTTTAAATATTTAATATTTTATATCAAATATTATATAGATTGAAGAAATGGTTTAGTGTATTAATTTGTTTAATCCTTAAAATAACCATGTGAGGTAAGTTTAGTGAGAGGCAATACACCTTAGCATTGAACCTGTAAGTTCTGTCTGCCTGGGTATGAATCCCAGTGTTGCTGCTTAGTTGTATAACTGAGAAGGATTCTCCTTCTCCTTGTCTTGGTTTTTCACGTGTAAAATGGTGTAATAATAGTGCATACCTCATAAGGTGGGTATCAGGATTCAATGAGTTAAAATATTTAAAGAATTTAGAACAAGGCATGATACATAGTGTTGGATGATTGTTAGCAACTATTATTATTAATCCCCATTTGGAAAATGAAGGAACGAATACATGCAAGTAATTTGCTATGCAACTGGGAAGCAGTAGGGCTGGGACTCCACCCCCAGTGGTGTGTGTCTATGCCATACTTGTACTTATAGGCTGCGTGCCCTTTGGCCATTAGCTCTACTATTAACATCCCACTCATTTGGGTGAGTTACAGGATAGTGTAAATCACGTCTTATCTGAAAAAGACCACTCAGTAATTTCTTATCAACATTGCAGCTGAGGATCTTGTAGGATTTGCAGGAACTGATCACAGTAGCAACATCAGGATAGCTCTGCTCTACCAGGTTAGGTTCCCTGTCTGCTGTATTCCTGGCTCTGTGCTTGGCATTGGGGGGTTGGGAGACACGAAAGAAATGAAAGAGACATCCTTTGCCTCCAGAAATTTATAATGTATAATAACAAAGGGGAACATGACCCTATAGACCCACAAAGCAATTCAGTAACAGTGAAATTACAGTGTCAGGGCACTAGATGATAAATTCCCAGAAGAAAGACATTGGAAATGAAGGTACTATAGGCAAGTTTGGGAGGAAAGGAAATTAATTTAGCTGGAGTTGTTTCATGAAGAAGGTGGAATTTATAGACAACCTTGAAATATGGAACTGTAGGAGTAAGCAACAGAAGAAGAAAAGCTTCTTGGGCAGGGAAGAGAGCAAACTCTTAAAGTCAAAAGTAGCTGTCTCTTTCTTATACTTTGGCTTCATCCTGTGAACAAATGTCAGTTTAATACTCATATTTATTTATCCTTCTGTTTTGTTCAAAAACTTCCCAGTGTTCTAACTTTCATCAAGTCTTAAGGAATGTGTCTTCTCTTTGCTATTTTGTTTCTTTTGTTTGTTTATGTTTTGTTTTGTTTTTATTCTAGCATTGTAGAGTTGAAGTTCTGCAGCAAGACACACAATGGCATTCTTGATAAGCCTCCAGGACTCTGTTTTTTTCAGTCACATAAAAGGCCACAGAAAGTTGAGGGAAAGGTAGTAAAATCCAAACAAATCCCAGGATGTAGACAACTCTCTCGGACAACAGAAAGCACAACAAGTAATCTAATCCATTCACCTGTACATTATTTTTAACTACATTATTTATTTCATTTCCCAGTGCAGACATGGAAGAGTCATTTATATGCAAATACCAGAGAAAGAAAATGTAAGAAACCACATTTATGAAAAATAATGTAGATCTTTTTGTGTGCATTTAAAATTTGTTTTCAAATACCATCATTTATTGGATCTGTACAAAAGAAATCTTTTTTGAACAACAGTTGTTTTTGCTGTATTTTAAAGAAAAGAAAATTATCTGATTTTATTTAGATTTAATTATAAAGGGACTAAATTGTAACTTTGAAAGTTAAAGATTGTTCTGACATTTCCATTATGAAGGGATTTATAGTCCTTTATTAAAAAGCTCCGGTTTGAAAAGTGACCCCACGAAATGCTTTTTTTTTTTTTTAATCAAAACCAACTGATTCAATACAGTGTCAGAATTTTTCAAGGTGGTGTTTTTCATTTAGTCTTTTCCTATCATTGCTTGTGTTACTGACATTTTCTAGTGACAACAGAACCGTCTGCTACTTTATTAACTTGGTTTAGCACAGGGCCCCCTGAAAGCTACAGAGTTGACACAAGAATTCCTAATTAGGTGAGGGCTGTGGTCTAGCCTTCTGTAAGAGGCTATTTCCACTCCCGACAGCTGTGCCCTCAGGTTTTCGGCAGCCCATTAGCTGCAGCTTCTATTTCAAACTGGAAGCCAACCAGAAATCTTGTTCTGTTATTTGTGTGCCAGTTTGGATTAGGGGCAGCCCATGCCAACAGGGCAGGGTAATAACACCATCAAACAGGCATGTGCAGTGAGGTTTTCACAGACAGAATTAGGTGGTGGTGTGTTTGTTTCTCTTGCATCAGAAAAATGTTTTAAGTCAGAGAGGCATTTTGCTTTCCTACTGCATGTCTAAACCAAAAATTAAGTAAGTATGGCATACAGAGGAGGGTATAATCTATGGTGATAATGGAATAAGGGCATAAAATGCCCCCCAAAGGAAATATGTAATTTCCAAAGTATTTATTATCTTATGATTAACGTACATTTGTGTGACCATTATTAATGACAATGATGCTCAGTAGTCAGTTACTAACTTTTGTGGAAGACTGAAACGCAGCCCAGCAGTGCACTCAGCACTTTATATGCATCATCTCCCTTTGTCCTTATAACAATATCATGAGGAAAGCACCCTTAGTAAGCCCGTTTTGTAGATGTAAAAAAATGCAACGCAGAATACTTGTGGAAGGTCCCACGGTCAGTGTCAGAGCCTGCTGCTGATGTGATTCTGGTTGACACGGAGAGGGTACTCTTGCCCTCACATATCCATGCCCTTCCCATCCAGGCAGTTTCTGATGCCCAAAATTCCACCGTTAG